>JAQGBZ010000307.1:0-77721 GCA_034687125.1 Neelides folsomi | reverse complement strand
GATGGTGTTTGATGGGGAATGCATTACATTATTATGTTGCAAACTATAAGCTGAATTACTTTAACCATTATTAAACGGCAGACACTTTCTCCAGAGAGTTTGATTTCCTCATTTCTTTTTGTCTCGTTTTGTTTGTAAAATGGAAAATCGTCGGCGTCTAGTCAAGGACGAAAAAATGGGCAATTGAAGAGTATGCTCAAACAAAGAATTTTCTTGAAGTCGTACGAAGATGGCCGTTTGCTACCTTACATCCCAGTGTTAGTACTATTATTAATATAGTTAAGAAGTTCAAATCAACAGGGAGCACAGTCAATTTGAAGCCTGGAGAAAACAAAAGAACTGTAAGAACGGATGCAAATAAGGAAATAATAATAAGAAGGCTCGAGGATCAACCAATTGAGACAAGTTCCACACTGAGACTTCGGAGTTCAAATAATACATTAGCTGTTCAGAATCTCATGATTGATAATAAATGATTGTACTTTTTTGAAAAATTTCCTCGTTGCATCACAATTACGTCTCAAATTTGGTTGATGTTTAAAATTTAATCCGCCATGATCTCTAGGATTAAAATCTTATTCGTATAAAGTACACGCGTTCGATTGGAAATTACACTTTGGGAAAGTCGTAAATTAATAGATATACTACTTAATTGTAAATTAAATATTGTTATTAATTAAGTTATGTAATTACGTTTTTGTTTATTGATAGGCAAATTGATAGGTCAATATTTAACTGTAAGCAATTGTTATAGAAAATAATTAACTTTTGCTTTCATTTAGTTTGTAGTTATTAATTAATTGTAGTTGTTTATTAATTATTTAGCTGTGCATGGTAAGAGTTATTAATGTTATAATTTAATAATTTAACAATAAATAATAATACAATGTTCATATATTACATACATCATATGCAATAATTAAAGTGAATTTAATTTATAATAATTTACATGTACTATGCACACCAAGTATTTTAATGTAAGATTTAAAAACGTAAAACAAATTTTTAAATTTTATGTAATAATAATAAGTATAATTAATTAATTTGTGAAATTTTCATTATGAAATCATGAAATTTTTTTCAATTAATAATCTTGAAAGAAAAATGAAAGTAGATAATTTATTACATGAAAAGTAAATTAAAGAATTTAAATTTTATTTAATTAAAGTTTAAATTAAAAATGAATGCTATATATAAAGATAATCATCCATATCGGACTTATTTGTTTAAAGTGTTAAGAATGCATCCTTTCATTCTCTTATCAATTTTTGTCTTTTGGTCAGGAGTAAATACGGCGTCAGGCGCCGAATGGACAGGAGAGTGTAAAACTGGGAAACATCAATCTCCGATTAAACTGAGTCAGAAGGGAGTCGTAACAGGAAAGCATATGCCTGAACCATTCATTGACAATACTGATGTGATTAAATTCTTGAATATCAACAATAAGCACACATACATAATCGGCTTTATTGGAGATCAAGATAAAAAACCTTCAATTAAAGCCTCCGCTTTAGGCACTGAGAAAAATTACACAATTGAACATGTTCATTTCCATTGTAAGTTACTATCAATTTTTAAATTCACATTTAAAATAAATTAATGCTTTGCTTTTTGTAATTTGCTTTTTAATTTTAATACATTTAATTTTGATTTTCCATTCAGGGGGCGATAAAGATGGGGTTGGATCTGAGCACACGCTTGAAGGAAAAAAATTCTCAATGGAAGGGCATACAGTAATGTACAATTCAAAATTTGAAACCATTGAGAAAGCAAAGGCATCAAAACAAAAAGATGCTCTGGCTGTCATTGGGGTTTTCTTTGAAATTGGCAATGCTCCTAATGATAAGCTTGCACCTGTCATAGATGGAATTAAAAAAGTGACCTTGACGGAAGGAACCGAAAAGGGAATTGAAAGTAACTATGTTGCGAAATTCGGTCCTCATATCTTCTTCCCAAGAAAGTCGAACATGTATAGATATTATGGATCACTTACTACTCCAGCATGCAACGAAGTGGTAAGTGGAAATATAAGATTTTGGTCATATTTTAAACTAATTAGGCTGGATTTTATAAAACTAGCTTTTACTATTCAGTTATTATTTCTCATTTTAACTATTCCATTTATGATTTACAATTTCATTTACATTGTTCCATATTATATTACGAGAGTATATTATCATCCTATTTTTAAATACTATTAGACCTAATATTGTATGTAATAATATTTTTAATTTAGGTCCTTTGGTCAGTTTGGGAAAAACCAATTAAAATCGGCAAAGCCCAATTAGAAACATTGAGGAAAATCTCAGTGGCTGGTAAACCTATTGTCAACAATTTCAGAGAAGTTCAAGGACTTAACGGTCGGCAGGTTGAATATATTACGGCTGATTAAAAGTTGACCAAGAAGAAAACATTATCGTTCAAAATCATTAAATATATCGTTTATAAAAGTTATTTTAGCGGAAGCATTAAAAAATTGTTAAATGATTAGAAATAAGAAATTAAAGAAATGTTATATTATACTTGGTTTATTTTAAAATTATATATGAAATAAAATTTGTGAAAATATTGAGTTAATTTGTTAATTTTTATATTGTATCATTATATTAAATATAATACTATATCCCTGTGTGAATTGTATTTAATATGCTTATACTACAGTTACAAAATATCAATTGTAATGCAGAATGCATTATTCCATAATTGCATGCGAAACGGCTAAACGTTACATTTATTTTTGAATAATTGTGGGATTTAGGGTTAGTGGATAGTCTTTTATCAGTTAAAAGCTTTACAATTCCCCTACGATTGGACCAATCGCCTAACCGCAGCCCTTGTGGAAAGATCCACAGCGGGCATCTGCTAATAAGTTTATTTATAAGCAGAGCAGAGCAGAGAGAGAGAAATCAATTTCAACTTTCAGATTCATTAGCCAATTTTAAATTAACATTTTAACATTTAATTTCAAAAGAATTTTTACCAAATGATTAATAAATTACTTTGAATAATACCCGAAAGTATGTATAATATTCCAAATGCTTTCAAAGTGGATAAAAGTGACGTTTTGCGTTTGGCTTGAGTAAATCAAACTAATTACCAAATTGTCAATTAATTAAATCATGGGTTCAAAATCCCATTTTGGGAATGGCACTTTGAAAGACCAAATTGAGAAAAGTCTGAATCTGTCTCCTTATATCACTTATTTAAAAGGACTCTTTGATCAGAACACAAGGTATGATTTTATCGATTTACGAAATCAATCAAACGATTTGTTTAATTTTCTAATTTTCTATTTCTTTATATTATAACTGTATATTTCCCAAATAATGCATTAACATACCTATTATCATTTTAGTGATTCCGATTCAGACATCAACAATGAACCAACAACGAATAATTCAATTGGGAACAACAATATCGGGGATGGTCATCACTCCATTGAGAACCAACTTTTACCCCAAGCAACTAAAGCCTCAACGACGTCTTCAAGCTCATCCTCTACTTATTCCTCCGCATCCTCAGTGTCCATCTCCATGCAGTCGAATTCCTCCTCAAGTTCCTCATTCTCAGACACGGAGGATCTTGGGCTGAATGATGAAGCCGAACTGAATCATCTCCTCAGCGCACATCGCAAATGGAAATCTGCTAATTATGAGTTTGGATCTCCTGATGATTTATTCGACTTGTTCAATCATGGGAACAATCACGGTCATGGATTCGGTCTCGGACTGAGTCAAGAAGAGTTTGAATTCGAAGAGCCTTTTGAGTTAGACGGAATTTTAGAAAATCATGATTTCGATTCCATTGGACTGCCAAATAGGCGGAAACCAGGAGGACTTCAGCACAATAATCGCTCAAGAAAACAGAGCATGAATGTGATCCGATCCGAAGAGCAACAACAGTCCAGTAGCCAATCCCTTGAAGATTCCGATGACGAAGAAGACGAGCCCATCGAGCGTCTTTTACCCATTCAGAAAAAAGCAACGAAAAAGGCCCCGAATGTGAAAACAATTGAAATGCTGAATCTTAAACGTCGTCGAATCTACGTCCTTTTGTGTAAAAAGGAAATTGGGAAAACTCAGAGGAGTCGGGCCGGGACAGTGAAGGAGAATATGAACATGAGGAGACGATTAGCACAAGCTTGTACAAGACATCAAAGACAGAAAGCCATTCAGAGTCAGAGGGCCATGAAGGAATCTGTATGGAGAGCTAAGAGACTCACAAGGGAAATGGGAACTCATTGGAGAGCGGCGGATCGGCTTGAAAGGGAAGTGAGAAAGAAAAGAGAAAAAGAAGCGGAGGAACAGAGGAAATACGATATGGAAATTATGGAAGCGAAACGACAGCAAAGAAAACTTAATTTTTTAATTACCCAAACCGAGCTTTACGCCCATTTTATGAGTAAGAAGCTTGGGAATAAAGACGGAGAGGAAAATATTCTCAATCAACTTGACGAAGAAGCGAATGAGAAGAATTCAAGATTGGCAAAGATTGATGATTATGACAGGTTAGCTTCATTTTATTGCACTTGCATAATTAATTTCTATTAATATTTCTTTTAATTACAAAATTATACAATTTTACAAAATTTTAATTTTATGTATTAAACTTTTTGTAAATGATTGTTTTAGTGAAGCGATGAAAGCTTTAGCAAAGTCTAATGTCGAAAAAGCATTCAAGAGCCAACAATCTCAAGTTAAGGTCTTTGATATGGATGTCATGTACAAAGAGGATTTCAAAAGTAAGACTCTTTTATTGTAATATTTAATTATTAATAATTTTCAATTCTAAGTATACTATTTTTTATCAATTGATAGTGCCAATTAGCACTAATTATATTTAAATATGTTAATTATGATAAGTTTGTTTAGGGAGGTATTTTAATTTGAATTCGAATTTCAGGTGATCTTAAATTGGATTCAGAAGGCATTGAGCTTAATCAACCCGATATGTTCGAAGGCGTCCTCAAACATTATCAGTTAAAAGGAATGAATTGGCTGGTTAATTTATTTGATCAGGTATTTCAAAATACAAGTGATTTAAAGAAAGTTTTATTGCTATTATTAATTGAATGTTTGTCGAGTTTATGGGTTTGGTTTATTCTAAATATTATGAATGAAAATTTATTTAATTAGCATCGATAAAAATATTTTGTTCAATTTTTCTTTAGGGAATAAATGGAATTTTAGCTGACGAAATGGGCCTTGGTAAAACCGTTCAATCAATTGCGTTTCTCTCACACATCGCGGAAAGTTACACAATTTGGGGTCCTTTCCTTGTCATCGCTCCAGCATCGACGCTCCACAATTGGCAACAAGAATTCCTTCGGTTCACTCCTAAATTTAAAGTGGTGCCTTATTGGGGGAATCCTAGCGAGAGGAAAATTCTTCGTCAATTTTGGAATACGAGTGGAATCCACACGCCTAACGCCACATTTCACATTGTCATCACTTCTTATCAAATTGTAGTGGCAGATTTGAAATATTTCAATCGGGTCAAATGGCAATATTTGATTTTGGACGAAGCTCAAGCGATCAAATCTACGGCTTCAACCAGATGGAAACTTCTTCTTGGATTCTCTTGTAGGAATCGACTTCTTCTCACCGGAACTCCTATTCAAAATACCATGGGAGAACTTTGGGCACTTCTTCATTTCATTATGCCTTCACTTTTTGATTCACATGAAGAATTCTCGGAATGGTTTTCTAAAGACATCGAATCTCATGCTGAAAATCCCAAATCCTATATTGATGAAAGTAAGCATTTTATAAATATCGGAAATTTTCAAAATATGTATTAATACTTTTATAAAATAATTAATTAGATAGTTTATTATTATTGATTGGAATTTTTTACTTAGAACATCTCTGTCGTTTACACTTGATACTGAAACCTTTCATGTTGAGAAGAATTAAGAAGGATGTTGAAAACGAACTTTCGGATAAAATTGAAGTTTTGCTTTATTGTCCATTAACTGTTCGACAACGTCAATTATACACATGTAAGTTTCCGAATATAACTTTTATATTTTACAGTTTACAGTTTACACATACTTTGATCGTATAAAGATATTCATTTGTAATCTTTAAATTTTAGTGCTAAAAAAGAAGATTCGAATAGAAGATTTGATCATTTCTAACTCAAATTCTAATCTGGTTCAGCAATCAACGACCAATTTAATGAATTTAGTCATGCAGTTTAGAAAAGTTTGTAATCATCCAGATTTATTTGAACGGAGAGAAGTTTGCAGTCCTCTCTTTTTGCCTAAAATTGAATTGCATTTGCCTAAGCTCTTTTGGACGGATAATATTCTTCACTATAACGGGTCAAGTGTTCAAGATAGATTCAATATATTTCACCCATCGAACAAAACAGAATTCTTTTTTCAGAAATCTTTTAATATGTCAGAAGGAGACATTTTTAACGTTGCGACTGGTGGTGTTTATACAAGGTTTGAATATTATATATTAATCTTAATGTTTTAAAACATTTTAAATTTTTATAATAAACTACAATAAAATTTAATTATTATTTAGCTAATAATTCAATAAAAAAATTTAGGTGGAAATTTCACAATGACATGTTGGGCCGAAAAAGTATGAAAAGACATTGGAAACTTTGTTCCGACATTGATCCTGGATTTTTACTAATTGAGCCCGATTTAACTCATTACACTATCACTTCTTATGACTCGCCATTTTATGAATTTCTTACTGACACGATTTATTCAATGGCGGAGACGATTGAACATAGAAGCCTTCGGTCTAAGAAAATATTTCAAGAAAAATCACAGGTCATTTTAATTATATAATTATTTATGTAAATAATTGTGTACATAAAACATAATGAATCCAATGTTATAATTCTTATTTGAGCTTAATTAAACTTGATGTAAAATGATTTTATAAAACAATCTATTTTTTACAGGAACTGACACTACTCCCTGAAATCACACATGATCCAAGAACACCAGAAGTTAGAAAAATGCAACCGGGTTACATGCCATTACATTTATGCTATATGTGTCCAACTGTAAGTAAAATTTTAAATGAAATTAATATAAAAAATAATAATTTAATTTAAATCTAGCATGGATGATAGGAATATATATAAATAAAGGAATATCGTAACTACCACACATATTTCAACCTTAATTAATTTCCACTTTTAAATTAATATTACATTTTATTCTTTAGTCCTTAAGTCTCGGATTCGACGTTCATATAAGCGACCGTGGGGCAGCATGGTGGCTTAAAGAATCTCGAAAAATGACTAACAAATTGGAATTTAATGAAGTGTCTCCTGTTCACGGATGGTCCAACTTGATCATTCCTGACAAGGAAAAATTGATCACCGACTCTGGGAAGCTCACGGTCCTTGACAATTTATTAAAGAGATTGAAAGCAGAGGGCCATCGAGTGCTCATTTACAGCCAAATGACCAGGATGATCGATCTACTTGAGGAAGTTATGGTAGCGAGGAAATGGATTTATATCCGTCTGGATGGATCTTCGAAAATTGCCGAACGACGTGACATGGTCGCTGATTTCCAATCCCGCTCTGATATTTTTGTGTTCCTTTTGAGCACAAGGGCCGGTGGGTTAGGAATTAATTTAACTGCAGCTGACACTGTTGTGTTTTATGATTCTGATTGGAATCCAACTGTGGACCAACAAGCGATGGACAGAGCTCATAGGCTTGGGCAGACCAAACAAGTGACAGTTTATCGGCTGGTGACGAAGAGCTCAATTGAGGAAAGAATTCTTCAAAGGGCGAGAGAAAAGAATGAAATTCAGCGGATGGTTATAAGCGGAGGGAATTTAAAATCGGATACTTTGAAACCAAAGGAAGTTGTGTCGCTTTTATTGGATGATGAAGAACTTGAGAGAAAATGTAAAAATATTACAAATATATAAACTTTTATACTGGACCCCCAAAGTCTCATCTAATTCATTTAATTGCATAAATATTGTTTAAAATAATCTTAATTAAATTTATAGATCGGCAAAAGCAAGCGGAGAGAAAACTTTTTGTTGAAGATAAACCGATTAGTGGGATTAAAAGGAAAATTGCAAGTCCGGCCAAATCCCCTGCAGGAGCAGTTTCCCCTTTGAGTCAACCAACCATTGCAAAGAAAATAAAAAGCGAGACTGAAAGTTCGGAAGTTGTAGAAGACCCATTGCCATGTTCTAGTCAAGATTGTGCCTCACCTGGACAATCTGCTGCTTTTGTAGAAGATGTAAGTGAATGTTTAATATCAGTAAAAAGCTTATTTTTAAGATATTATATACTTTAGTATTAAGTGTGATGTGAGTGCTTAATCATAAATAAAGAGTTGTTATTTGTTGGTTCTGGTTCAATGTGATTTTTTCTTTTTTAGTATCCAAAGAATCTCGAAGAGGAACTTGAAGAGTTGGAGGAAGAAGAAGATGAAAGTAAAATGGAATGGGAAGATTTCGATGAAGAGATTTTCCCATCAATCAAAAGACCTCGACTCACACGCGGAACTGGAAAGCGTGGAAGGCCACCGTCAAGAATAAGACTGCCAAATAGAGACTATGAAGGTTTTAAATTGCTCTATAAAAATACTTAATTTTATATTTAAAAATCCTTATTTTTATTAAACAAAGATTAAATTATTTATGGATTTAAAAGGCTATTTAATTATTAACAGGTGATTCAGCATCGAGAAGAGGTCCAGGAAGGCCAAGGTTGAGACCTATTGGACCAGCAAACCAAGGAATCCGTGGGAGAAGACCAGGAAGACCGCCGTTGACTAAAAAGCCCGAATCTACCACTTTAACACCATTGACCCCAAGTCAGAGGGTCTTTGGATTTTACAGTTCTCCAGATTTAGAATTTGATTGATCTGTTCATTTACTAATGGTTCTTAAAATAATCAATTTGTGAACATTTTTAATTGGAGGTTTCTGACCTAGGATTTTTAATTGTAATTACGTTCTCCAATTATGGAAGAATGAGTAGCGAAAGTTTAATGTTCACTTTAGGTATTAGTTATCTTTGTGAAATGATTAAGTATGTTGCCTATTCAGTTCCTAATTTTTATTTTTTAACCATACTAACCTCATTTTTAAAACCTAATTGATATTTCGTTCATTACGCTGTAACTTTCAATTAACAACTAATTTAATTCCCGTGTTAGAAAATAAGTTATCGTTCAATCGCTTTTAGTGTTAAACTCTTTTTTAGGTAAATCGTCTAATCTTGAAGTAACTTTGTAAGCACCATAATCTATGTTTTTAACGAAGAAGTAAATTCAAATTTTCACTCAATATAAAACATTTTGTACTTTATTTATGGCATTTAATCACGAGCGTAAAAATGTAAGAGATCGTCAGGTTTTGAAGTCCAATTTTCAAATAATTCACTTTTGGCATTGGTCCAATTGGTCAAATATTTATGATTTAATTTCTTAGCTTCACCATAAGAAGTACAATTCCCTATCTCAAATCCACAACGATTAGCTAAAATTTTAAATTTTCGGTATAAAAACATTCTTGAGATGGAAAGGGACGAATTGGGTTTTCCTAAATTCTTCTTTGTGACTCCTTGTTTCCTCCCTTCAATTCCAATTTGAATCTCCCTTTTTCCTCCTGCTGAGATCCAAGAAATTATTGAATGGTAAGATGGAATTTTGTCCTTCATTTCCTCCTTATTTCCAAAATCCATTAAATTGTATTTATTCGATCTCTTAATTTCAAAAGAATCATTTTGCTGGTAAAGAGAAAAATGGGAGATCCGCTCAATTAAAGCTCTTTTCATTGCTTTTTCACTAAACGGGACAAAGGCTCCGATGGTCACTGAAGATATTGGAATCGGATGGGGAATTAAATTCCCAAGAAGTGAACCTTGTAGTCCTAAGAGAAACCATTTGGCCATTTTATCACTACAAGACATAGACAATGTTGGATTTCCCCTTCCGGGTTTCACTCGACATTCTCCAACCTTTTGCACATCTTCATAAATAAGAGTTACATTTTGTGTTTTATCAATTTCTTCAGGTAATTTTGCACCGGTTCGGCCAATTTGTTCATCGATTTTGTCCAATTTAATTCTTTTGCACTCTACATCATCTTCTTCATATGATTCTTTTTCTGTATTTGGACATTTTGGACATTGTTCTTTATTAATAATTTCATTGTTTGATTTTAATGGAAATATTGAAGCGTCTCCACAAGGAGGATGAGAAATGAAGAAATGGAACTTAACATTTTCTTTGAGAGTGAAGGTCGTCTTTTCATATTTAATCGTCTTTAATATTGTTTTAGATGAATCTGATGAGAGAGATTCTTCCATTTGGGTAATAAGATATAGGAGGAAAGCTCTTCGTGCAATCACTTCTGCATGACTATCGCTGACAAGAGAACCATCAGTTGAAAGGTCATCTCTCCCTAAACATTTAGTCCCAGAGCCAAATGACACGACTTGATAAGATTCATTTTCTTCTTTAACTATTGAGGCGAAACTGGTCCATTCATTCTTGTTTAAAATGGATTTCTTCGGCGAACTCAACGATTCATAATACTTGACGACTATTGAACCAATCTCTTCTGAATTCATTTTTCTTATTCAATTATTCTGTAATAGTTATAAAATATTCATAGATAAGAATTAGGTATTTATTCACAAAGATTTGGTATTATTTAAATTAGTCGTATAATATTTTATACAATTTTTACAAAAGATACTAATTGTAAATTATAGTAAGTAATGAACAATTTTGGAAACTGTATTTCAATTTTCAATACCTTCATGGGACATTCAGATGACGATGACATTTGACATTATAATTTATTTGTAGATATTGTTATAAATCGAAGTTAAATACTTCGATTATATAATATTCTTGCTATGAGCCAATGTCCTATGGCTCCTATGCCTATGCTTTGTTATGTTCCATAAGATTACCATCATCGACCATGTGCCATGTGCCATCGAAGTTCGCAGGATCTGAATTTTTTTGCATGCTTACATTCAAATCATACAAATTCCGCCACAAGAGTCGCAATCACAAAACAATTCACATTCGGCAGGTCGACAGTCGACACGACAGCTTGAATTAAAGTAAAATTAAATTACAACAAGTTAAAAATTCATTTAGCATTTTATAACAGTACTTTACTACAGTACTATTTATTAATATTCGAAGGTTATTTTATGACTATACAGTTTTGTGAATCACCCTTCTCTTGTCAATGTCCATCCAAAGTGTGAAATTGTGGAGTCTATGCGTATTGTAGAAATAATATTTTCAGTGTGAAATAGATTTTATTGGTGTTGAAATTGAAATGCTGTTAGTTGATTGTTGTTAAAGTTGATTCTAAACTTTTGCAAAATTACAGAATGGCTGAACTCAAACCGGAAACAAGTGCTGGTGGATTCACTTTTAAAAGATTTACACGAAGTGGCCAAGGCCTTAAAAGAAAGTATACAGACGATGATTCGGGTTTCAGTTCGAAACCAAAACCTTCATTATCAATGGATTTGGATTTGGATCCAAAGAAGAATCGCTTCAATATGAATGTTTATAAAGAACTGAGGGCCATTGAACAAATTTTCGAAGACGAAAAGATCCTTTTCAATATCTTTAAATACCTGGATGACATTACACTAAGAAGTTGCGTTCAAGTTTCTTTATTGTTCCATACTATCGGACAATTTGAAATTCTACGACGGTGTGATCTATATCCCTGTTTGAGACTCTCAACATCTCCACATGAAGTAAATTAATTAAATTGTAAATAGAGTATTTATAATAATCTTAAAACAAGATGCATTTGCAATTAAAATTATATTTTTCTCTTTGTAGATTCCAGGCAAAGATCTAAATATCTTGTCCCACATTGGTGGGAACCTTCAACGAAAGAAGAATGTAAATTATCCTGAAACGTTACCCGAATTTCAAGCAATCCTCACATTTGGAACCGAAAATTTTGAAGACGGATTTAACGAAACAGAGGGCAAGTTAATACGGATAATAATAAATAACAATGCAATTTAATAATTTAATAATTTTATAATTATATAAAAATAATATAATATAATTTTACTTTTATTAGAGCTTATTACGAAATTATTAAATTTTATAGCACAAAATTATATGTCTAATAATTATTTTTAACCATAGAGGACGAGCTTCCTCACAACTCAATTGCTTTCATGTATATTTTAAGCAACGATCTTGTGATTACGAAACCTGATTTTACAAAAACTGGACCTCATGAGAAATTACTTAAGAATCCTTCAGTTTTCCAAAGTCTTTGCATTCCTCGTTCATCTTCTTTGAGGATCGAAGGATTCTTCATCCCAGCTTGCTCTCTTAGAAGCGAATATGACGTAAGGAATTTTACCACGACGAAGAAACTTTAACTATAATCAATTTAATTTCAAGAGTTCAATTATTGATTTGCAATTTTATAACTTGAATATATGTAATGTTCATAGGATTTGGAGGTCAGCAAACAATTGAAAACATTGTGGCTTGGGGCTTGCATGGAAGTAGCCTACGAATTCGGATATTCTTCACTTGAAAATTCACAAGAATATTCTTCCTCACTTTTTAAAGGCCTTTTACTATTTGAGTATGGATCAAACGAATTTGCTGACAGGCTCATTGTGGAAAAAATAAAGTAAACTTAAACTAAAAATTTAACTCGAATCAACATTTAAAATGCTAATAAGTGAATTAATTAATGAATAAAATATTATGCTAACTGATTTGCTTTTAATAACAGCGAGGCCCAGTCTCCAAACAAAGTTCTCGTTGCAGGAGGTCAATTCAACTCTCTTGGATGCAACTACGCTGAATCAACTTTAACTCCAATGTGCATTGGTTGGAAAATTTACGGAAACTCAACTGTGAAAGTTGAATCTTTCAGAGTAACCCTGAATGACACTGATGATTACCTGAAGATTGCAACCATTTTCATAAACGTAAAACTGTAAAATTGTACCTTTGAAAATAAATATTATTTTATTAAATGACTTGTTTATTTTAATTTTGCTGAATAAATAAAAATATTGTTTTAATTTCAGAGAGAAGAAGAATATGCTTCCAGGCGCGGTTTTGCTATTTTGCTTATGAATAATCAACCCGATCCTAATTTTAAACCTAAACGTGGAGTTAAAAGAATCGCTCGAGAGAACTTGCCATTCTTTTTTAGTGATCTGTTTCGCAGACACTTTCTAAGAATCCCTCTTATTGGATTGGGAACTTCTGGATATCTCATCCACAAAGGAAAATTAAAAACCTACAAGGAAGACTTCAAATATCCACTTGATTTACCACTCAAAGCATCTCCAGACACAGCATGTGTACTTTTCTTAGTTACTTATCCCTAATAGCCAAATCATTTCATTATTTTAGTAATATACAATTATATAACACTTTTAGATTGTCTCTTTTAAAAAATTCACATTTTTTTGTATATTTGTATTACATTATTTTTGAAAAATTTAATTTCGGAGCTCAATTTTATATTGCATGAAGACTTATAAATGTTATTTTGAAATAAGAAGTGAAATTGAATACCTTATACTATCGCTACCTGTCTATTAATCAAATGTTCAAGAATTTCTAGTCTTTGAACTAGTGTCCTGATTGTAAATATGCAACCTTATTAATATTAAATAACAGGTATGTGTCGTTCAGTACCAAAGATTGAACCATTTTCATCTATTGTCTATTTTATAAGATATAGTTGATTTGATCTAAAAATGTTGATTTATTGGATTGAATTACGACTATTTTTATATTTCATTCTTGATAATCTCATTGTGAAAATGACAATTGTATATTATTATGCTCAGAGTTAAGTATTGACAAAAACAGTATCAGATCATAAGACCAATATTTAAGACAGAATTTGGTATGATTTGATATTTCAATTAAATGAACTAATTATAAAATCGAAATTCCAATTTTATTTCTGTTACGAACGAATAATAAATGGCATGCATAGATTAAAAGTGCAGCATTTGTTCAATGAATATAACACAACATTTTCGTATTTTAATTACTTGAAATAGTATTTTACATTCATTCAACGCTCAATACAGAAATTGCAATCTAATATAATTGCATAATGATTAAATTGGTTAAGAAATACTGAAATAATTATAAGTGCATGTTGAATTGAAAAAATCAGAATTTGAGTATTGTTTAGAGCCTCTCCGGAATAGAATAAATAATTAAAACGTATGTTACACACCTTAAGTAATACATGATTAATAAATTAATAATACTTATTGTTAATAATATATTGATAAATTAGGTAGCTACTATTATTATCCAAATGGTAAATAAAGCATTTAATTTTTAAAATAAAAATTAAACAATAAATAAAACAACAATTATCTTAATAGATTAATAATTTTCTTAGGATTGAATAAAGCTTATAGGCAATTAAGTTTATGATTTTTGAATAAGACCCCATTTTTCAGCGGATGCTAAAGCTTTCTCGACTCTTTTCTTCACATCTTCTTTGTTTTTCTTGTCTTCAGCACTTGCTCCAGGTTCCAACTCTTGCGAAACGAGAGCCAATAGAATCTACAAAAATGAATACCATATAAATATATCTAACTTTAATCTTGATGTTAGAGACTTAAAAATTTTTATGTTTTGAAGTACTTACAAATGGAATTATTAAAGTTGTTAAAAACTCAATCTAACCTCAAGTAAATTTGATTGCACAAGTTGCTCAGCAAATTCTTTGTCAACGTCAAAGACATTTCCAATAATGGCCAATCCTCTGATTTGTAACTGAATAAGGGGATTCGCTGCTAGCCAAATGAGAGTATCAACGGCTGCTGCCACGGATGTTATGATCTTTCCACAAATCTCCCTATTGTTGGTGCTGACAATGGCCAGAGTACTTGCAGCAGCAATCATTTGGTCAATTTCATCTTTATCCTCGTCTCCCAAATCTTCCGTGGGAGAACAAAGCATCATCAGATACTTCACACGCTCGTTGTTGCCTTCAAATACCTGAGATAATTGATTAATTAGAATATTATTTTCACAATTTCAAAATGAAGTATATAAAATTTTTAGGATTAGATTAAAAACTTGCTTTGACTGTTCTCTCTGAAAGGGCAAGATTAACAAGACACTGTAAAGAAGCGCATTTGAGTTTGGGATGATCTTCGTAAATGTAATGTTCAATCTTCATGTAACCCTCGTCATCCCAAATCCTCTTTCTTAAAGTTTCGGAATCTCCAGCCAAATTGCATAGGGCCAAGAGAGCCTCATAGTTTTGAAGTGCTGTGCATTCAATGTCAAGAAGGGAAATCAACGGTTTCACAACTTCACATGATCTTTGGCCAGGAAATGCCACTTGCGGAGGTTGGGAGATTCCGAGTCTGGCTAATGCTTGTGATATGGTTCTTTTCCCTAATTATTAATATTTGTTATTATTTATTAGTAGTAAAAGATTTAATATTTTACAACAATTAAGAGATAATCCTGATAATCATTAAAGTTAAATTAGATTCGACAAACCTTTCACCGTTGCAATAGGAAAAATTCTTATAAGTTCTCTTGCTCCACCTTGAGCCACCATGATTCCTCTATTTTCTTGTTTCTCTGCCACTGCGTTTAATATTCTTCCAATGAGCTCATAAAGGTTCGCGGATTCAGTCGATTTTGATAAATTAACCAAACAGCTAGTCACTCCCAATTTGGCCAATGTCTGAAAAAGTTCAATGATTTAACAAATAATATTAATTCGCTTAATTATTAAATTTTAATTAATGGTAAAATTATTCGGTATTGATTTTGCCCATGCAATTTGTATTGTACAATATGTAATTAAGTATTACCTCTACGCGTTTATCGACAAAATCAGGATCATCGTATTCATGTTCTTCTGGTATATGGTGCTTAGCAAATTTGGCCAATTCCACAAGTTCTGGAATTATTTCTTGCTTGTCATACGCATTGACCAAGTTGACAAGAGTTGTGATAATTGGATATAAAACTTCACCAAATAAATTAGCATGGGCTGACATGTCCAGCAAAGCTTTTATGGAAGCCGTGTCCTATGTAATTCAAATATATAAATTAATATCATATTGATAATTTATCAATCGAAATTTATCATTAAGTTAATTTAATATTTGTACTTCAATGAGCTTTTCTTTCACTTCAGCATCGAGAGTTAAATAAGAAAGTCCTTCAATTGCCCAACGTTGAATGCTTAAATCTTTTGCTGGGTTCAATAAAAATCTTCGACAAGCTTCTGCCAACTTCAGCGTTGCACCTTCAGCGAATGGTTTCCAAGCTGCGTCAGTTCCACCAGAACTTCCCAATTTACACAAACCAACTAGAGCTCGAACTTTAATGTCATCGTTTTTGGACATATAAAGTCTTTTTAAAATGTTGACTCCTTCAGAAATGATTCCTTTCGCTTTATCCTTCTTTGATGCAGCAGCAATGATGGTTTCAGAAGCTACGCGCTGTAATCGATATTTATTAAATAAGAAAAAAGATAAATAAACAGCAAATTATATAATATGTAACTTTGCATAATAATATATTAATATGTTTTTAGAGACAAACCTGTTGTAAATATTCCTCAGAGTTGGCCATAACAAGAATCATTTGAAGCATTCCAGGTTTCCCAATGAAAGTATTTCCAACATCAACAGGTCCAAGAAGCAAAGCATTGATGAGAGAAACACAACGAACTTTATTCTCAATGTCTGCATTGTGAAGTAATTCCCTAAAATTGAAATTTGATTTATATTTAATTTATTTGATTTAATATTTATGATAGGAAATAATTATTTATTCTTACTTTGAGAATTCGTCGACAATTCCAACATATTGCTCTCTAACTTTATCGTAATACATGTTATCATATACTTTTGACATAAGGACGGATACAAGATTTCGAGTATTCGGTGTGAGCTTCATGCTGGATTCGATTTTAAGCTCAGGAACTTCAGCTCCCACTTCAAGAACTTTTCTTAAACCTCCAACATCCATAAATTGCTCAGCCCATGATAATGCTTGATAGTCTAAATTAGTTAATTCATAAAATCAAAATTTTGATTAATCGAAATAAAGGAAGTAATAAGCTATTAAAAATATTACTAACATGCCATTAAGTAAATAATTAAAAAATAAATTTGTCTTTAAGATTAATACTTTTTAGTGAATAAAACCAAAACCCAATAATAATAATAATACTTAATTAGGTATACCAATATTTTTCGTAAAAAGTTGAAGAATGGTGTCTCTTGCTTCTGCATCGATTGTCCTTGAATTAATTGACATTGCCATTGTGGTAAGGAAGGAATCAATGTGGGATTTATTTTCTCTCATCATGTCCGGATTCGGTTTTCCCCCTTTGACCATTCCAGACAAACTGTCCATGATAACTTGCCAAAAGTATTGGACGACTCCCATTGCTTCTTCTCTCACCGCTTTGTCTCCTTTGTAGCCATAAGCTATGTCTTGTAAGTTGAGCATAAACGGAATCCCCAATTCACTCAATGTTCTTTTGCACTAAAACAATGAATTAATTTAATAAATAAGACTGTATTAATGAATTTTAATTCTTGATCATAATTAAAAATAAATTTACTTTCTCGCTCTCTGATTTCACAATTTCTGATAGAATCCGAAGACATGAAATTTTCCGTTCCATTTCAGTCTTCGATGGTTGTTTCAAATCTAAGAGAGTTTTAAGTTTTTGAAGAATGCCAAGGTGCAAAAGAGCTTCAATTCCTGCTCTTTCTCTGCATAAGACGATGATGTTGTTGAAAGCCGTTTCTGTAGTTGTTCCATCTCCTTTGGACGAATCTTCGTTTTCGAAGGCGTATTTCATCATTCGAGTTGCCTTGTCCATAATCTTAGATGACTTTGATCTCCGTTCCTCTACGACAAGATGAAGGCGGGTGAGGAGCGGTGTAAGAGCTTTGGCATCTCCTGGAGAAGCGAGAAGAGCTTTTTGAGCATCTCGATATGCTTCTTCGTACTTTTCGATGCTTTCCAAAGCACAAGATCGGCGATAAAGAGCTTTGGGATCGTGAGGTGACATTTCCAACACTAAATATTCAATGAGATAATAATATTATTTCTATATTATATTTCATTTTAAGAATATTTTATAGAAGAAGTTTAAAAGCTTCCCTTTATCACAGTGTTTAATGGCATCCTGATATTTTTCCAATTTTAAGTAATAAGCGGCTTGATTTTTGTGAAGAATAATTAAAGTATTATTGTCTGAACACAATTCAATTGCCTGAAAATACAACAATATCAAATTGAACACAAAAAATCTATTATTATGAATAATTTAACTTAAATACAAAATATTTACAGAAATATAAATTATAAAAAGGTTTTTTGTATAATTTTATCCATATTTACCTTTTTGCAAAGTGAAGTTGCTTTTTCCACATCCCCAGTTTTGAAGAATTCATTTGCTTCATTTTTCAAGTTTGTCACTTCGTCAAAGGCCATTTAAAAGCTTTGTGAATTCTGTTTATATCTCAAATTCTTAAATTTTGATTAAAATGGCAAAGGTGTAAAATATTATAGTAAAAAGAGCTTCTAAAATCCACTCGTGGTGGTAGTAGCATTAAAGATAAAAGTGGAAGTTTACTTTTATTCCGGGAGTCAAACCACATGGATTATTCTCGAAGAATCTCCAAAGCCGGGCCACGGAATTCTAAATTTAGTTGACTCGGGTTCTCTTCCCTATCGTGTAAACTCCGTGTTCCAACCTACTCCGTTTAAATTCAACAAACCGAAGACCGGAATTCGGCAAAAAACCGGGTGAAAATAGCAAGACGACTTTTGTGTGCAAAGTTGAAGTACAATGTGTAAAGTCTCATTCAACCCCGGGAATGCTTTAAAAGAACTAAATACCGCTCTTACATCATTACTCGTCAAATTTTTCTGAATTTTCGGCAAATATCTTCAGCCCAGGTTTTCTTTTTCTTAATTAATCCTTAATTTAATCCCTAGTTAATTAATCTTTAATCGTGACCAAGTAGTAGCTGAGAAAAAGGTAAGGATCAAAATTATGCTATATAAATCACCATTCGGAATGATTATTGACAATTTAATTTGTCATTTTCCAGATTGAATCATGTCAAACCACAAGATTGTTGGAGATGACGAGGAATTCGCCACTTTGTTGGCTACTGCGGGAGGCAAATTGGTCGTCGTTGACTTTAATGCGACCTGGTGTGGGCCTTGTCAGAAGATGCATCCTGTCTTCATTCAACTGTCGCATAAATTTCCGCAAGCTCTTTTCCTTGCCGTGAGTAATATTCAAAACGTTAATTTTGACAATATAGTTAGATCCTATTAATTTGTAATATTTAATATCTTACTATAATTTTAACATTTTAATCTTAAAGGTGGATGTGGATGTTTGTCGTGAAACCGCCATGCAGCAAGGAGTGACGGTTATGCCTACATTTAATCTTTACAAAAACAAGACGAAGATTGATCAAATTAAGGTATGCATAATTTCTAATTTGTATTAATTTTGATTGTTAAAATTGTTTAAACACTTTTCCTATTTAAAAGGCTATATAATATGAACCTTTATAATATTCTTATATTAAAATATATGTGATTAATTTGGTATTGATTATTAGGGAGCTGTTCCTGCTGAGTTGGAAGAAAAGATTCGCAGGCATTATGGTGGATCTGAAAGCAACGATCCTCATGCTTCTGGACCCGGTGGTCTTTCGGATCTCTTCACTTTCATTGAGTTCAAGGGATGCGAGTGTTTGAATGAGTCTGACAGCACTCCATTTAGAAGCTTCATTGAAGGCAAATCTAAGCTCATTTCTGATTGTGACGAACAGCTCATTCTTGTCTATGGATTTAACCAAAACATCAAAGTATTCCATTCATATTTTAGTATAATAACAAAAATAACGACATTGATAACGTTTGATTTTTCGGTCATTTTTCTTCAATTCAACTTACTAATTAAATACAGTTTATCATCATATCATATGTAGATTGATAGGTTCTTTTAATAAATTCGATTTAATTTTTCAGCTCCAAGCATTGAAAATCAAAGCACCAAAAGATAAAGGACCTAAAAGCATCAAAATCTTCATCAATCAGCCAAAGACACTCGATTTTGACTCAATGGTTTCAATGACACCAGTACAGGAAATTGAATTGACCGAAGAAGATTTGACTGGATCGTCTCCTGTGGAACTTCGTTTTGTTAAATTTCAAAACGTGGCGAATCTGCAGTTGTTCATTCCTGGAAATCAAGGCGAAGGGGATGTGACTGTCATTGATTCCCTCACTTTCTACGGAGTTCCAGTCTCTACTACTAACATGTCAGACTTCAAACGAATTGCTGGAACAAAGGGAGAAAGCCATTAAACATTATTTAAAGAACCTTATAACCAAATTATCAGCAAAGTGGCTTTCAACATAAATATTTATACAAATTATAAGTTATTTAAAATTTAATTCGATTAAACATAGAAAGCATTATTAGGATGTAACTATCATGAAATTTCAAATCCAGTGATGTTTTGATATCAATCTGTTTTTTACTAATTACTACTAATAATTAATACATAATGAATTTAAATACAATGCTGTATATTACTACATATAACAGGTGAGTAGAATGCATTGGCAAGTTTGGAAAATGAATATTCTTTTGTTATATTTTATATTATCTTGTGGTATATCTTGTGGTACATAATAATCATTCAACCAGCATTTTGGTAAATATTTATAATCTTATGAATGAATGTGTTATTTCTCTACCTAAAGCAAATATCGTGAGGTATTTACGTATAATTAATAAATTGATTAGTCAAATAGAGTGGTTATTGCAAGTATTATAAAAGATCTAAGATAATATTTAATTTCAAGAATGGAAGAGCAAATGAATTTGAGACCCGCGATTGTCCGTCTGCATCTTTACGGAGACTCGTCAAAGGTCATAGGCAAAAAACTTTTCATAAAAGGGCAGAAGGGAAGGGTATGTTATAAAAGAACATGGCAGAGGATTAAAATTTAGTTTGAATGATTATTAAGTAAATGCTAATAATATATCTCAAGAATATATGTGTAACATATAGAATAAAACAAAAGAATACTCATTTTCCAAACTTGCCAATACATTCTACTAACCTGTTATAATACATAAGGCAATACTTTCCGTTCTGATGCATCTCAACATCAACTCGACTCTATATATAACAGAGTTGTTATCTCTTTACTTTACTGGATTAAATTTCAAAATTCTCAGTATATAAAATATTGTTCAATGATTTGAATGATTTAATATCATTATATAGAACTGATAGTTTAACTCTGTAATTCGATAAAAAATATTCGATTGGAATAAAATATTGCAGGTTCATATTATGAATTCATTTTACGCATACATGATATATAAGTAATAAACGATAATTTAATAATATAATGTATTATTGGATTTATTATAATGGATTTAATCATATTTGTAAATAACAAATAAAGTAAATTGAGTAAACAATTATCTGGACTGAAGTGAATAAGCTATTAATTTTTAGTTTATCTTTTTTAATTGTGTCAAAGACGAACGACCTCTTGGTGGATTCCAAAAAATAAACAAGAGGTTTACTTTTCTAAATTTTGGCATTTGTACCGAAAAGAGACGAATGTGGTGATGATTTGTGTCGGAGATCCATTAAGGTTAAACGAGGAACATTGACGAGAGAGGCTGAGTGATTTCACCAACCCTTTCCTTCACTCCCAGAGAGAATGAAAGTGGGGAGATCCACACTCAATAATAGACACGGTTCGTTTCACATGCTATATTTAATTCTTTTCACGACCTCCTTGTTAAAACTCTTTAGAACAAATATGAAAAATTGGCTGAGCTCTTGGCCAAGCTCAACCTATCAATTTACCATGAATAATGAAGGAAATATTTTTGAGTACATTATGAAAGTTAAAAACAATGAACATTTTTTGTCACAAAAAACTGGACCAAAACATTGGTTTGGGTTCATTTACTATTAGCTTTATTACATTAGCTCTCTGTATATCTTGCTTATATTATTATTACTTTATCTAGTCTGGTTATTTAACAATTTAATGAACTATTTTTAATAACAAATCAATTTAAATCAATTTTTCCAACGCCATTTAGACCCACACAGTGACACAGACGGAATTTTTTAATTTCTATTTAAACATCCTGATTCGGGTGGTCATGTCCCATTTGCACACATTTGAAGCATTTATAGACGTTGTGTTAACAATTTTCAGATGTTTAACTATTTTACATGTTTTGCTTTGGTTTAATCACAGTTATATCTCATCTTCACTCTCACTTTCATTTATTTCCCCCCGTCCTTTCTCAATGGCTTATTTTTGAACCCGGGCCGAATCTTGTTCTTATATTCCTTTTCTATATTTGGTTTTCTATACTTGTGATATAAAGTCTGATTATCTGATTATACAAGGCTATGTGTCTTTATGCAAATCTGATCCTCGCCCGATTTGAAGCGTAGAAAGTGGAGGGTGGGCGTCCATTAAATCAGCCCTACATTCCCAACAGGATTAGCATCATTTAAAGAGGATTTTTTGGATAAATTTCTTCTTATCATTCCGATGACACTCAATGGGCATAAAGAATAAGAAAGGAGCCACCAAGACCGATTTATATTCCAAATACCTCATTTCATACGCGGGTCGTTTATCATTCCCCAATTCGCCAATTCCATATCATTTTATGAGTTGATTTTATCTCTTTCTTCATTCTTTTTCTTACCCTCATTTTTTATTTAACTCAATTTAGATCATTTTTAACAAGATATACAAAATGACTTTTTTGATGATCAACATCTAATTTTGCTTCCAGCCCCATTCCTAATTTCTTCAGATTAAGTGAGACTTGCGATTGATTTGTAGAGTTAATAAAATCTTATACGTAATGTTAGCTAGGTCGTAGGATCTAAGTTTGTTTAATCTCAGACAGTTTATTGATAGTCTGTTAAAGATTTTACATTTATTTTTGTTAATTCTTTAAGCTTTTTATAATGTAGGCTACCCACATAGATTTATTTGAGGAAAATGGTTAATGTGCCCCCAATCAATTTGTACCACTGTACCACATTCAAGATTTATTAAATTTTTGTATATTTAGATACAAGAAGTTGATCTATGATGAGCATTAATCATGTTTATTGGTTTATTTAAACAGCACATAAGAAAGAACGTCATCGATTATTTTAATAATCGAGCTTAAAAACAATGATTCTTCAATATGACGTGATTGCGTTCAATAAAAACAATATGGAGAAAACTCGTTTTTGCCTTTAATAATTAAAATTTTAAAATGAGAACACTCTTAATTGTCCACCTGAGATTGTTTATGCCCATACACGTCTTTCAATTATTTTTTGCAGCCTACGTAATTGGAGATTCGCAGAAGTTAAATGGAAAGTATCGGAACTAGATAATAAAATATTCCTAATACCAGCATATCCTTTCCTATTATCACTTACCACTCATTTGCTATTCCACACTCCTCCTTTACCTTCTTCTCATTGTCAGTTGTGTCAAAAATAGTTTGCTCTCATTGAGTAGCCAATTAACTTACCTCATTGAGATGCAAGAAATGGAAGATAAATGAGTAGGCGGCCATAAATAATGAAAACAGTGACTCGAGATGGTCAATACGACCATATTAAATATTCACGCGATGAAGACAATTATTGATTAGGAGGTTCAGCCCCAAGCGATTATTTTATAATTTGCATAAATGCTTTGCTTTAGTGTTGAAGAACCTTATAAGATCTGCATGTTCTTTTCTGTTCTCTTTGTAGCATGGGTATAATTAAGCATTAATGTGCGAATTTATTAGATTCTTTTTCCTTCTGACGCCTGTTCGTCTGGTGGGTTTCAAAGTGATGGGATGATTGGAGCAGGTGGGTCGTGTAATTATTTTTAAATGAGGTTCACCTTTTTCCGCGTTCACCCTGCAGATTTCTCAAAGTTCAATGAGAACAAGTCATTAAACTACAAATCAATATTGGACGTCAGGAGAGTTCTCCAACTGCTGCTCATGAGATCATTTCTATTTTTCATCTACGGTCAACGAATGGCGATCCAGTTTGAAACTTGATAGCATTTTTATTCCACAAATGGTCATTTTAATATGCACATGTGAAAAGAGCATAAACAAGAGATTTCATTACCCATCATTTGATTGATTTAGAAAGAAGGGATCAAAATAGCTTTTAGCGGTTAACGAACTACCCAAACACAAATATATAAAATATATAAAAATATTAAATTATATTAATTTTAAAAGTATTGCTAAAAGTTTAAGTTGATTTACACTCATTTGTTTAATTTGACAAACACGGTAATTCTTGCCATCAAAATTTTAAATATATATTTTTGTAAAAATGTATTTAATATTAGAAACGGGATTCGCATCAAGAATTTTAAGAATGTTGTCTGTCTTGTAAATGACATTTGACATCCGAGAAGATCCCCTTTAAATGTTTTTCATGTAAATAAACCTCAATATGCTTGAAATGGGAGAGTAAAATAATTGGGGCGTAAGACGACGGCCACGTTGTTGTTTTATCTCCACACGTCCCTCTGATGTAACAAGACACGCTTTTATGTTCGCTCCTCTTCGTCGATTTCGCCTCGACCGAAATGAGTCAACTTGACAGTTTCCCAGTTCCATTCATTTCATTTTTAATGATAAGGTTGAGCCTCTCCTGACCCGATTCTTTTATATTCCTGGAACATTTCTACGGTTCTACGCCTCGGCTCTCCCGAGAACTTCAATTGTCTCTTGATCTTTTCCTTCAACTTCCTCTCCGCTGCACAACTTTATTCATTCGGATAACTTCTTATATAACCTGGCTTTGATAATCAGTATAGCATACAAAGGACTAAAAGTCATTTTGACTGTTCCGAGGTTCGGAGGGCAATTTTGAGAAAGGCTTTGGCTTTGATTTAATTAAGCCTTGATTTTTTAAAAACTTTATTCAGTATGGTTCTTCTTCCTTGAGGGCATTTATTTGGTTAGTCATGCAAAATTACAGACATGTTAGAATAATAATCCCCTTCCGCTTCATTTTCTCACCCTTCGTTTTAATGGCTATTAATTTCATATTTTAACCTGAAATTAAAAACGAATCTGATGAATCGCCAACATGTTATAAAAAGAGCATTATTTATTATAAAAAACTTGAAATTACTCACGGTGTAAACAATATTTCACGAATGTATAATATTACTCCAAAATACTATCTAACCTCAGAGAAGACAAAATTATACAAAATATCATATTATAAATAGCCTTAAAAATGAATCATGAATCATACTTAATCCACATTATCATACCATAATTACACACTTATTTAACCCTTTATATTGAATTTAATAATGGTTTAAGAAAAGAGTAAGAAGATACATTTAGGATATCCCGTTCACTTGTATTTCAATACATGCGTATTATTTACACTCCATATTATGAGTAATACAGATTTAGATTAAATATGAGATAATTGATGTTAAATGTCTGGCATAAGAATAAAAGGATGATTCACCTCGGATCCTCGGAAGCTTTTCCTTGTTCATTTCTCAGAGTGATTATCCAACTTCCGAATCAAGATGAGTTAACATGAGGAAGAAAAATATAATTAGACATGCGATTTCCAAGCGCCGTTCAAGAGAAGCTTACAACACTCACAAAGTATGATTTAAATAATTTCAATGATTTTCTGCAAGGTTTGTCCATAACTTTGATCATAACATTGTATTCATAAAAATGTTGCCCTTTCTTATCAACACTTCCAACAAGACTTTTAATTTACTTCAAAAACAAGTACAATTAAGTCTGGAATCTCTCGAATATCTTTTTGTTAATTAAATGTTTGCATCATAGATATTAAAAAATATATAAAATATAGGTAAATATGTATTTTATATATGTATATATTATTATATAAAGGGGATAAAAAGTAGTGATTTGCATATTCTACGTATAGTTTGGATTGCACTCATTTGAATCAAAGTTCTTAAGTGTAAACGCGTGTTAATTGATAAGAGTTGACTTTTATGTTACATCACATCAACATGTGGTTTATGTTCGAATTACCAAATTGCAATTTACTCCTTAATTACATAAATATGTATACTATGTATGTATATGGCGTCTTGTTATTCGGTTTTCAATGAAAAGTTAAAACAAACATTAAATGTTATTCGATAAAGTGAAGTTGGGAGTTATCTTGTTATTGAATCTATTTCACCCACCGTGTTAAGGCTAAATCCATTCAAATGAATGGGAATAAAAAGTTGGGTAATAAAGTTTATAGTTTGATTTTTCCTGTTTGCTCTTCCTCACGTTCAAAACAATTTTTTTCCTTTCACTACCTTTTAATCCTAATAATCAATTAATATCTGGTGCGTTTCAAGTTATGCGTTTTTTGCCCATTTTTAAGCAATTGAATAATTAAGGAATAATAAACAATACATAAGAATAAACATAGCTTATTGTTAGTGAGTTATAAGTTAAATATTGAATATTTAAATATATTATTTTCTCTTCGTCCCAGACATCAGATAAAGTGACATTGAGAGGAGTCTCCCCAAATAGAAAATAAAAATGTCTGACTCATTCTGTTCTCTTTGAGTGGCTGAGTTTTCTCTATTTGCAGAAGTCTGAGAAGACGTGAAATGAAGCATTGATTAGGAGAAGTTGAAAATCAGACGCACCTCAGAATTAATTCCACGTTCCTTTCCGCCTCTCCCACTTGTAAATATCTTAAATATGTTTAAATGTTCCAAACCATAGAGAGACTTATTCATTGTATGTATGCACATGTTAAATGAAATAGGGCTTATTCTTACCACAGACGTCATTCGTCCCCGTTGAGTAAGCAAAAGAGTCAAATTGAGTTGGCGTGTGTACTCTATGTTATGTACATACGTTAAATATACTTAATACATACTAGATTACATATTCCTACATACCTACTATGTATTTATAATATATATTAATAGAAGAGGACAATCACTTTCCCCGACGACAGACTCCAACTTGTCTGCGATGCCGAGAAAGGATTTCTCATTCAAACAACCAAATCTCTTCATCTAAATTGAACGGTGGTGAGGTGGAGAGTGGAAACATGAGTTGAAGCTTCGGAACTCATTTAATTCACCCGGAAACTTTTAACGCTTTCACGACCTCTTTGACCTCGGCTGGCTCCCATCTTATGCTAATAATATGCTTAGGCAACGTTTCACACACTTCTCCTACATGTCATTTTTAAAAACCATTCACTTCTCGTTTATAATTGATTGACATTAAATAGATTTTTGGAGTGAGCTCTTTTGACCGTTAAATACAATGAAAATAAATTAAAGTTATTTCTAAAATAAATTGAATTCACTGTATAAATTCTCTAAATAAATTCTCTGTATTTATAAAAGTCTAATAAAATGATGTTTGGAGAGGGTATTTATTTTATTGCATGAAAATGAATGCATGATGTCATTGAAGAACATTATTTAATCTAATCTTTAATTTAATGTAATTTGTGTGTACCGAGCAAAACCATATAAAATGCAATGATTCTGATTTCTATAAAAGAGATTCTTGTCTTTAATATCAAAAATCTGACATTATGATTTCGTAATTGGAATGACATTTCTTTCATTTTATCTTGTAGTTGTTTATGCGTTTCATTCAAAGATTATCGGAGTGACGAGGACCAAGTTTACGTCAGAGGTTTCAATAGGTGTTCTGCTTTTATTAAGTTCTATTAAATACATATAATGTGAAATAAGTACCTTACTACTAATATGGTATTACTCATTTCACTCATTTGCTCTTTTTTCAGAACCTTGCGGCTTGGATTGATTCCACATGGTTGTTTGGTACTATGATGTATTATTTAGGAACATTGGGAAGGAAAGACCCTCGAATATTGAAAGAGCCTTTGATCGCTTACAATTGGCAAATGAGATTTAGCATTTCGCCCGCATGAATGTCCTACTTCCATATTCCTCCCAGTTGCATGAGCTAATGTGGGAGAGTTGGAAAACAGAAGATTAATCCGGTTTATAGCACATTGATTGACGTAACTTTTTCCTACTTTTACTGTTAACTCTCAATCCCATTATAATTCATCCCCTTTTTATGCCACTATGAATAAACTCTAAAGTTTAAAGGCTTCGCTTCTCAAAGTTGCATTTGAGGTTAAACTCATGATGTAAAACTTAGTGATTCAATTCATAGAGTAATACATGAGTAATCATAGGTCTATCTTTGAAACTTTATTTTCGAAGTAAACATAAAATGAAATTAGGTATGTAATGTTGAGTCAAGTCAAAGAACGTAATTGAAGGAAAGTTTCAAAAAATGACATTAAATGATTTTTTACATGCAATTTGGATACTATAAAACGAAGGTAAAAGTTGAATTACACACAAAAAGTTTCAATAAAAGTCAATTGTAAAAAATTCCTGGATTCGTTTCGACTTTTGGATTTATTTGGAAAATGTTTATTTTTCCCAGGGAGGACGTGACATGACGAAAAAGCAAATTTCAAATACAGGGGAATGAATTGTTAATCCCAAGGACTCATTGTGGACATGGCAGGTCAGTTTGGACATGGAAAAGGAAATTGGATTAAAGTAGGTCAGGTGAAGTGACACGGAATGGGCAAGGAATTATCCATGGAATTATCCAACTTCCCTTTTTTTCTCTTCGGAGGGAAGTTCGAACGACTAATGGAGATGATGATTAAAATCATAACTGATCATTTCCGGCCTCTTGTGAATTGATTTCCGATCTTTCATTTCCTATTCGCCAATCTCGGAACTTAAATATTGAAATTGGCTCTATACGGATATGATATACGGATATGGGCATTATTAAAATATATGGATTAATGTGTTGAGGAAGGTAGGAAAGGATTGTTATGAAATTTTGAGTATGTTGCTCCGCTCGCCTATGCTCGATGATTGCTCCTATTGAAGGGCATTCAATTTAACAAATGAAGAATCGATGGCCTTGCCTGATAAATGATGGGATAAACTAACAGTAACAGTTTAATATCAACCTGATTATTATGCCTCCTGGCACATACATAAATATGCGAACTCTTGTTTTATTTCACTTCCTCACTTTTTATAAAAGTAATCACAGTTAATCTAAAGACATAAATAATAAAAGCTTTACAATTTGAGCCATTTTTACAATACAGTAATTTTTATGAATTTGGAATCGGAAATGACCAATGACCAATTGTATTTATTATTACAATAGATGAAAATCTCGTTCATTTGTAAAGAATTTTTTATTGTGGGTTGTATTGTTTGTGAATTATTAGACACATGATTTATGCATTTAAATGGTGCATTTCTTTCTAGCGGGTTTCACTAGTTTAAAGCTTGTCAATAAGATAAATTAAATTCATGGAAAAATATAAAAGAGTAACGGTAAGTTTCATAAAAATTATTGACATTTTCAGAAATGTTATTTCAGTTTATGAATCAAAATTTAACATGTTGATAGCTTCTTGTTTTTCTTAACTTCTCATATAATTCATAACTTTTAATTTTTTTCTATATTGACAATAAGTTCATTAGCTTAAATTATTATTATTTTGCCCATGTCATATAGTAGAAATGATATAGAATAATAAAAGTGGTTACTTTAAAGTTTACCATAAGCAGTTTTGTCCAGTTATCATAAAATATAATTGTTAATAAACATCTATAACATGTATTGTAATAAACATTATTAATCATATCAAACCTTTTTTATTCCATTGCTGAATAATAGAAATTGGTCATTCATATTGCAAAATTATCTCGTGGTCAATCATTGCTATTATTAATATTTTAAATTCTTTTATATTGAACTATGCACTCTAACTTAACTAACTTCTCCACGCTACTGTATATTATTACTCATGAATGCATATTAGTAAAAGGGTGAAAGCGATTAAAAGCTTTTCACCGTATTCTTCAATGTTATTTGCGGTTTTCGCTTGAATTAAAAAAGTACGATAACTTTCATGTTAATTTCTTTCCTATTAATTATTAATATTTGTTATGGCCTTAACATCAATTCTCTTCAGCTCTTGGTTCAATTAAAAATTAAATATGTATTCTTAAATCAACTATACCTATACACTACAACAATATAAAGTATGCATGGGAGGATGAAGTTAATATATTTATGTGTATTTTAATTTGGTGTGGTAGTGGTAGGGCACGAGAATGCGTGTTGGTGTTGGTTAGATCCCTATTTTCGGATAGTATGGATTTTTAAATCTAGGCCAACTTTAATTTAATGAATTCGTTGAGGTTGAGGAAGGAAGCGGCGATTAAGATAAGTATTACGAGGTTCGGAAGGAGAGCCAAAATACCTTCACTCTCCCTCTCAACCTCAACAAGATGAAAGGAAAATCTGCGTTTTCCCTCTCCATCCAGAGCTGTTTCTTTGGAGGAATGTCAAGCCGGCCAAGATGATTTGCCTTGTGCTGTCATTGTGCCATTCTTAAGGGATGCCAAAAGGGTTTACACGCTCTCGGTGAATGATTCCTCCATGTGTGTTATATATTCACTTAAGATGTTATTGTACCCGCATTATCACTCAACTTTGTAGTCTGCACTCTGGACCAAATAATATTATATTATTTAACTCTCATATTCATGAGTAATCAAACTTGATTTATCCTAATACATTTCGAGTTTTCTAATTATATAAAATTATCTGTATGGTGCATCGTGCATATATTAGAAATTATAATTTAACACTTAATGTTATAAAGAGTTAAACTCGTATGGATTTACATAATTATAAATATTATAGTCCACATATCATATGATCAAATACATACATATAAGAAGAATTGCATATAACTTATTTAGTACAGATATGTATAACTACGTATGTGATAAGTTAATCAGGTTTCGTTATATTTTGTGTCTCGGGGGAAGTTTGGGAGTTTTCCCTTGTCGGTTGGCGTTTTCTTGCGTGTGTGTTTCCTTCCTCTTCTTCCCACAATTCCACCTCAGTTCCTTTGCTCCTTTCAGTCAGCGCTGACCATCTGAAAAATATCAACTTCGATCATATTTTACAAAATATTCATCAGATCGATAAACCCATCATAACTATATTTAATCATAAACTACATAACTTGAACAATAGTTGTTCCTTCAAGGAAGTTACTTCTTTTTAAAATTCGCAAAACGCTATTTGTCGAAAAGGCTAAAAGCCGGCTTATTCAAGAAAGTGAGAGTTTGGGAATCGTTGAAACATCAAAGAGTTTGGAATTTAATTCCACTTTGTGGATCTTCATACGAGTGATCTTGGGTTTGTTTGATCCAAGAACAAAGAACTTAAGACACTTAAGAGCGTAGCCAAAGTTTTGAACTTCGTCCCAAACAAAGAATATTCTTGATTTATCATCACTTGTAGTTTAATAATCGTTGAAAGAATTTGCCAATTTAAAAAATCAAGATGTCTGCACTGGCCGCAGACCACCGAGTTGTTAATTACAATTACAACAATGGAGCCCCCACTCACATTCCAAGACTGCATGGAGAAATTAGCATGAACTCAACCTCGTCTCATCTCCTCACCAAAGTTGACCTCCTCGTCTTTGACACGAATACTCTGCTTGACTATATTCACTGCTTCGTTAAAAACTTTGTTGGGTAAGGTTAAAAATATTTTATTAATTTTGGTTCATCCTGAATCATTATAATAAAAGTTTGTATTGACGGGATTGTTAATTGATAATTTCTTTCCATTTCAGAGCTTCCGAGACGAACCCTCTGGCAATTGATGATAAGATCGAGCAAGCAATGGTAAATGAAAACAATTTTCATAATACCAATATGCAGTTTGATAAGAATGGGAAGATAAGAAGTCGAGCAATAATATGCAATCTTTAGAATTGTACATTTCTTTCACAATTTTGCCACAAATATAAATATTGAAAATTGTTATCACATAGTATTAGCTTTCAGCAATCGATTTATTTTTATTTCAGTTGTTCAATATATCCTCTTTACTAATATTGCTATCATATTTTACTCTCAAAGTAATTATTACTCAAGGCAAATCTCGTTAGGGGTGGAACAAGCCGAACAAGCAAGTTAGATTGGAATCAGATTAATTTTTACTATATGTTATTTAATGACTTGTATTGTTATTTAGAAAGTATCAGAGCACACATTGTGTTAGTGTTTGTATTCATATTCATAAAATATCTATAAAGTGCATTAACGATAAGCATACATTACGTACTTAAGTAAGTTTAACCACCACTCAACTGCCTTGAAGAAATTTCTCAAGATTATAAGATTATGCAAGTTTATACTTTACATTGACAGAGTGAAGAGGTGAAGACCGTGAACGTGACATTGTCAAAATCAATTATTTGATTTAGTACTTTTACTTATCGTTAGCACTTATTTTCAAATATCTTTAATTTTTTTCTCTTGAATTTATATTAAAACCTTAAAGGTATGCTAAGGATCATGATGGTGTTGAATTTTACAAAATATACATTGATTTAAAATCTATTAAATAGATATTATTTTTAAATCTTAACTCCTCTTGCGCAAACACATGTTCTGCTAAATATATGGTTATTTGCAGAATGTCAAATAAGTTTTTTTGAAGTTTGTCTAATGATGAATTTGTTTGTTTAGGATCTCGTGAAGAATCATTTGATGTTTGCCGTTCGGGAAGAAGTTGATTCGCTAAAGGTGAAGATCTCAGAACTCATGGAGCGAGTGACGGAGCTCGAGACAGAGAATTCAATTTTGAAAGCCAACGCAAGTGAAGGAACTCTTGGTCAACTCCAGGAGGAATTGGCCGCCGCTCTCAAGAATTCCTCAATGGACGAGCCAAAGTCTCTCAACAATTCGTGCAATCCTTCTTGAGCTTCACCAACACGCGAGATCAAATCTGACATGATCAATTCCACGTCTATTCAATATAAATAGTATTAATGAGTCCTGGTTATTGGGAATAGAGGAAATCAGATGATGAGGAAATGCCCTTTGGAATATTTATTATTTATTTCCAGTCTTTATTTTTGATTCGTTCCTTGTTATTTTGTGCCTTGTGAATGAATGACTGACGATGAATGAGCCGACGAAGGAAATTTGTACACATTAAAAGAATAAAAATGTACCTCTTACAAAGATAACTATTAATCAAGGATGCTTAAGTATTCATAAAATAATTAACTCTATGTCTATGTAGCACAGTAAATTCTAAACTAGTCTGATAATAATAATAGTCTATTAAATTGACATTATCTAATTATAACGAGAGCTTTATGAAACAGATCAGAAATATTGTTTATATAATACTATTATAAATAAACATAATAGAAAATATCTGAATATATTATTATGATCTAATCAATAAGAGTTTTCTCTAATTCATACCTAAAATAGTATTTATTATATGGTGTGCATAAAAATTTGTACATTATAAGTATGTATTTATTTATAGTTTAAGTCTTAATAATTAAATAACCGGAATTAAGTTAGTTGTAGTTCATACATATTAAAATCATTTAAAACTATTATCTTGTCATACAATTGGAAATGTGAAATATGATGATTAAAGTGTATTTAATTGATACGATAAATATCCGACCTTTTATTTTAAATCATTTCATAAAATTCATATTATTCATCATTATTCATCATTAGTTTTTTGCAACACCGTCAACACCCTGAGTGAGTGAGATTGTGGGTTAATTGTGTATTAAATTAAACGTTTTTCCCACCAAAGTGCATTAAATAGAGTTTAGTTGAGTATAGGCGTAAAGAGCAACAAATTGGAATTGGAAGCAAGCTATCGTCAAATTCTTCTAACCGGCTTCCAAATCTTCCCTTCAAACCAATGCGAGGGAAAGGAAAGTCGAAAGAAGAAAAGGAAGAGAAATTAAGAGAATCGGGACTCACTTAATGTCTTTTAACAAAATTTAAATTGTTAATTAGAAATTGGAATATTCCAATTTCGGACTGTGTCCGTCCGACTCAGTCGACTCAGGACTCAGGAGAATCAGGAGAAATATTCCAATTTCTAATTAACAATTTAAATTTTGTTAAAAGCCATTAATACACAGAAGGTTTTCAAAGTATAAAAGGTGAGTTGTATCTCCATTTGATTAGATTAGATTATTATTCAAAACTCAATTAAAATATTATTTGTTTATATTTTCATAAAGTTTGAACTTTCCATCATTTCACATTAAATTTTTATACTGGATTAATTACTATACAGTTACTGTTTATTAACATTTCTCAATTTCGAATATGAAAAAATCATTAGATATATTACCATTTAATCCTCCTAGTATGCTAGCCTTGGAAGACATCTCTAAGATCTCTGCCATGCCCATGGAAGACGAAGAGCCGATGATCATTGAGGACTGCGACGATTCTACCGCTACCGCATCAAGGAGTAAATCAAAAAAAGATACCAGTTCTCACGACGTGGAGAACGAAAATGAAGATGATGCACCGAGTTATTCTGACGTAAAATCGAGACCGAAAGAGGAAAATTTACCTTGGTATGCCTTTAGTCCTATGGATCATATTAAATTTATTTTTAATTACTCCTTAATTTAATGATATATGGTATATGGATCCATGTCCATTTTATAACAATACACTGAATCAATTTAAATTAACAGGATTGAAAAATATCGACCTAAAAGATTTGAGGATGTTGTCGGAAACGATGATACAATCGATCGACTCAAATCGTTTTCGCAAAAAGGAAATATGCCGAATCTCATGTTGGTTGTAAGTATTCTTTCATTATCAATAAATGAACAATATTATTAAAATTATTAATAACATTGTGTTTATATTAACCAATCATATTTAATAAACTCGCCCAAATGTTAGTTATTTCAACAATTAATATCATTTTATTTAATATCAAGGGCCCACCTGGAGTTGGAAAAACAACAACGATTTTGTGTCTAGCAAGAATTCTTCTCGGTCCCAGTTTCCGTGATGCCGTGCTTGAGCTTAATGCTTCAAACGAACGAGGAATTGAAGTTGTTCGAAATAAAATCAAAATGTTTTCTCAGCAGAAAGTGTCACTTTCGCCAGGAAAACATAAAATCATTATTTTGGATGAAGCTGATAGGTATATTTAAAGATTTTCATTTTAAAGATTATATTACTATTAAATTATGATAGATACTACGGTTTCTTCTATCCTTTCTTTGCATGTAAATATAATAATGATGTTATTAATTAATTACCAGTATGACTGACGGAGCTCAACAAGCTCTAAGAAGAACAATGGAACTTTATTCTCAAACTACAAGATTTGCCCTCGCTTGCAACAACAGTGAAAAAATCATCGAGCCCATCCAGTCTCGTTGTGCTGTCGTTCGATTCGGTCGTCTTCCAGACAAAAATCTTTTCCTTAATTTGGAAGCTGTCTGCAAAGCCGAGAATGTAAACAAACTTACTAAATAGCTAAAATCAATAAAATGCAGTGCAATCTTATGACTTTTCAGAAATTATATCTTTTAGCTTTTTCTTTTGTTATTTAGTTAATTTACTCTGATACTGGATTGGAAGCAATTGTGTTTAGTGCACAAGGAGATATGAGACAAGCGTTGAACAGCTTACAAGCAACACATCACGGGTTTGGAAATATCACTCCAGACAATGTTTATAAAGTAATTGATTATAATTGTTTTAATGTTAGCTATATTTTAGCTTTTACATTTACATAATTGTAGACTTGTTGACTTATAAAAAGAAAGATGTGATAATGTCTTCTAATTTAACAGGTCTGCGATGAACCATCGCCAATTCTCATCAAGGACGTTCTTACAAGTTGCAAAGATGGGAAAATTGACGACGCGTATAAGAAACTTCATTCCCTTTGGAGGCAGGGATATTCAGCTGAGGATATTATTACCATTTTGTTCCGAGTCAGCAAATCCACAGATGCGCTTCCGGAATGCACAAAGATTCTTTTTATCAAAGTAAATATTTTACTTTACATTCTTTAAATCCAAACTTTAATTAAGCCAATATAACATGCATGGTATATCGCCTTAAAATCGTTCGATTTTCAGCCTTTTAATAAAATGTTTTATAGGAAATTGGAATGACTCATATGAGAATTGCTGAAGGTCTCGGAACTTGGGTTCAACTTTCTGGCCTTCTTGGCGTCCTCGCAGGTCTTTGTTTTTCTGAAGAGCCCAATTAATATTTTAGTGATCCAAGTAGATTTATGTGTTTTATAAATTCCATTTTCCAATATGTTAATTATGAATCTAATTATATTAACAATAATTATTATGTGTCTTATCCTTTTTATTACCGTAATATTTGAAAATGGTATTTTTGCCTCTGCATATTTTATGATTTTAAAATGCCCTTAAACGTTCTTTTAATAATATTCTATCAATTAAGAAAATAAACTTTTTTAAAGTTTTAATTTCTTCTACATGATGTTAAAATTTTTATAGCTATCATATTTTTCTTGAATTTCATGATAAGTAATCTCGTATTTGCCTTCATAATCACAAGTCATAAATTCGTGGTTTTTATATGCAATGTATGCACTTTTCTTATATTCATTTTAACTCATTTTTGGCGATCAAGTTTATTTGTTATATTGTATTCATTATTCCCTTATTTTGAATCATAATACCTATTATTATAAATTCACATTTTTCGCTTACTATATTTATTTAGTATGCGTTAATAACTTCTTAAATTATATTTAGTATTTTGTTAATGATTTACCAATAGAATTTACACAAATTGATATTTTCTTATCATCAACGCTCACTGTTATGATAATGCATATTAACGTGCACCTTCATGCTTTTACATAAGGCTTTTCATCATGAGGTAAATTGGCCCCATGATGCAATGTTATTCGAATGACCAAAAAGGAAGATATGCAAGATTCCTCCACTCCTTTGCACCCACCCCACCGAGTCCCCTGATTAGATAAAAGGGAAACTTCACCAGAAACCCATTGTATCATTGCATTGTAAAAAATCACACATTCACAAAAGAGCCAAATAATAGAGTTTGAATTTTAAAAGTAGGAAATCTCGCCGTGATTGTTTCATACATTATATATACACTTAATACATAAACTAATTATTTTTAATTAATTTTAATTTGATAATTACAATATTATTTTTATTATCCACTACAATATTGTCCAAATCATGAGAATCTTACAAGTTTATATTCGATTGTAAAAGTAAAAGGATCAAATGGGGCTTTGGTTCTACTTCCGAAAAACCGTTTCGGTTTTCTTTGAATATGATACTGTCCGCGTTCTTCACATTGAGAGCAAAAGGATTGGGATTATTAGCCGACTCATTCAACTTGTCATCATTGCTTACATTCTTGGGTACCTTTTGAATTTGTGTTATAAAATATCTTAATGCCATATAATGTATACATTATTGTAATTAAATACATACATAAGACGTATCGTATGTACAATATTATAATACTTACTTTTTTGTATTTAACATTTATTTATCTGTGGAAAAGTTATGTACTGTACTGGAAAAAAGGATATCAGGAAACTTGCCCAGTCTCAAGCACAGTTACAACAAAAGTTAAAGGAGTGGTATTTTCCAACCTTCCAAATTTTTTCAACATAAACGAACAGCCCAAAGTGGACTTTTATAAACGGATTTGGGACCCAATTGATGTCGTGTTTCCTGCATCTGGCGAAGAACAAGGAGGTTTTTTCATCACTACAAATGTTATCATTACTCCCAATCAAAAGAGGGATAGATGTCTAGAAGTAAGTTATTATTTATAATTAATTATTATAAGAAAGGTTTGTTATAAATTGAAAATATTTAGTATAAAAGAACATATGAAGGCGTGAATGTAATAACCAGTTTAGCTAATGTTGAATATGGTTTCTATCGAAATATTCCATAATGAGTTTACAAAATTTTAATTTTATAATTTTGTAACTTCTCTTTATCCCAAATTAAAATTCGATAAAAATTCAATCTCTATCATTCACTAGTTTACTTTTATAAACATAAATAATTTAGAACTTAAAATTACTTGTTAAACTTAAATAATCTTAACAATCAAAGAAAAAGACAACTAAATCTTACAGAAACCTCAAGAATCAAAGTTAAATTATTAACAAAAAATGTACAACCGTACACTGATGTCAAAAATATCAATAGACCGATTGTAAATAATACATATTTATATAATTTATAACCTCATTGGATATATAAGATATTTTCAAATAGATTATTTATTATTATACCAAGAAAAGAAACACAATTTGAAATCAATTATGCAGTTTTTGTGCCCATATTCACGACAATTCTAAGCGAATCTATAAATTACAGATATTTTTCTCACTTTAATTTATTTTCAGTGCGTTAAAATTATATCTATTTTCAGTTAAATCTTATTTATTTAATAAAAATTCAAGTAATTTGCGTTAATAAAACCTTACCATTATTATTGACGTAACGGTGACGTTTAAAATATTGTTGTTTTAAAATCAACAAACTTCTAAACTGGTTATTACATTCACGCCTTCATAATGATTTAATGTAATTATGAATAGGATCCAAACATTGAAGGAGCCAAATGCAAGGTTGATGGAGACTGCAAATATGGGGATTCTATTGATATTGGCAATGGGGTCTTTACTGGACGATGTCTTCCCAACTCAAATCTTCATAACACCAAGACTTGCGAAATTTTTGCTTGGTGTCCGGTAGAAAATGAAGAATTATTGTAATAGTTTTATTTTAAAATTACACTTTTTTCAAAAAACATTAAATATTTAAATTTTAAATATTTCAGTGCTGCGCAGAGGAAAAAGGCTTTATTGGAGGAATCAAAGAATTTTAAAGTTCTTATTAAGAACACGATCAACTTTGAGAAATTTGGATCTGAATATTTTCGTCGTAATATTATGGAGCAAGCTAACTCGACTTATCTTCAAAGGTGTATTTATGATCCTAAAATAAACCCATTTTGCCCGGTATTTAAGATTGAAGATATTGTCAGAGGGGCTGGAGAAAGTTATGATAAAATTACTCTTACCGTAAGTCTCAATTTTTTATTGCCTAACACTTAAAATATATCAACTTTTGATTAAAACTTTAATTACATTTTTATAACGTAAGCCTCTTTATTTGATTTAGGGGGCTGTATTTAAAATACACATTCATTGGGATTGCAATTTGGATTGGAATTTCATGAAATATTGTCTACCTAAATACACTTTTGAAAGGAAAGACAATCCCAATGCTAAAATTGCTCCAGGATGGAATTTTCGGTAAATTGAGTTATAATAATACTATATTGGTGAACTGCCAAGAAATTATCTCATATTCGTTTTATATTAAATAGATATGCAACGTACCACGAAGAAGATAAAAGAACTTTATATAAAATGTATGGTATCAAATTCATCATTGAAGTTGACGGTGAAGGAAGAAAGTTTGGATTTGCTCCTCTATTACTCAATTTGGGATCTGGTTTGGCCCTGCTGGGACTCGTAAGAACAAAATTGATCATCAACTTTTATATTATCAAAGTGTACAAAAAGAAAAGAAAGCTTGTTTTACTTATTTACTTTGTTTTGATTTAGGCTCCTATTTTCTGTGATTTGATTGTAATGTACTTCCTTAAAGACAAAGAACTGTTCAAGAGCAAAAAATATTATAACTTGAAAGGAGGAGACGCTTTCAGAATACAAAAGAAACAGAAAGAAGAAAAGGACAAGAATTTCGAAGAAAAAAGTTTAAACGGTTTAGAAGTTTGACTGATGAAACTGATGATGATTCTTTTAATTTAATAATCCCTCTTCTGCATTCCATTTAATGAAATTGCTTTAAAACAAGGAAATGTAATTTATTTCTTAATATGTGATTTTTATTAACGCAACATACTTATTTTACTATAAATATGTATAAACACTCATTAACTTTCTTTGTACATAAGCTTTCATTTGTGTTCAAAAATTAAATGTAAATGCTCACGTTATTTTTACAATGAATGGCATATACAATCTGTATCATGTTATACTTATTTATGTGTGGTTAGGTTCAATAAACATTTGACCTGATGAAATGTTTGTTATTGTAAATTATTGCTCAATAAGATCAGGTCTGATTTGAAGGAACGTGACCACATATGCAATGACAGTCACCACAGTCTGCGAATAAGACAAAAATGTAATTTTTTTAATAGTTTGCTTTATGAAATATTAAAAATTTACATTGTAAAATAATTAAGTACTACTATGTAGTTGTGTACTATAATAAATAATTATCAACTGACCGTGAGGAACAATCCTTTATCTAAAATGAAGTAACCGGAAGCGGTGATATGGAGCGTATGGTCATAACTTAAAAATAAACTATGAACCTAAAAGATAATAGACCAAATTAGTACTGAACATTTAAAATAAAATAAATTTTTAAAATATCCAGACAATTCGGAGTTTCGGAGATAAAAAGATACATAAAAAGCTTACAAAGTTTCTTTGAGCATGGGATTTGCAGGCCACTAAACCATGCCGCCTTGTAATGTCATATCCTCTCCTCCACTATTTAATAATTGGTTAATTGTATTTCACTAAAATTTTTGATAATATTACAAGTTTGTCTTAATAAGATTTTATTAATTTACTTACGATTAATTAACGTAATTTCAAAATCGAACCTCAATTGAAGGAGCCGCTCCAATAACTGTTGTTTCAACATAGTTGATCACACTAATCGTTGTGAAAATAGCAAGGAAAACAACTTTTAAAACAGTATTAAATCTTTTCCCAGATTCTGTTGGCTCTATCAAATAAATGGCATTGTTCACGGAGAATACTCCATAAAATTGTAATATGAGACAAAAGAGCTAACAAGGAAAATAAAAAGTAATTATTAGATTAATTATCCTTTCTGTCAACAACCAATATCAGCACAATATGGGATATAATAAACCTATAGTATCTATAAATACAGTATACCAATATTACACATATCAAATTAATTGAAATATTTCACTTGTAGTAAGTAGAAAATGAGGAGGATAGTATTAAACATGTGCTCGGTAAGCAAGAAGAGTTGACAAATGAGAAGATGGTCTTTCATCATTGGCTTATTTTGAGCTCTTCGACAATTTTGATTTTCAGCTGGGATATCACTTTTAGCTGGCAAAATAGAAAGTAAAATAGGTATGGCGGACCTAATATTTAACGGTACCTTTTAAGGTAGGTTTGCAAAAAGATTCAAGTAAAGATAAAGGATTTATTGCAATATATTTATAAGTACAATGACTAACTTACTTAATCCATACAAACACTTAATGAGTCGTTCATTCCAAATGTACGACGCGTTTGTAAGGAGACGACAAAAAAACAAAAATTGAATCATGTTGGCCCGAGTTGTTAAAAAAGCAAAGATCTGATAGAAAAGGCAAATTAAACATTTATCTTATTTATTACAAATAATAATATATAATTTAAATGATGATAAAGAAATGATGTACCATAATGACAACCCCAAATATTGTATACATATTTTGTTCATCAGTGGTTTCTCCTGATGCGGATGGCTTGTACACATCCCCATCATAAAATCGAATTGTGAGATGAATGAGGAGTTGGGCGGATTCTTCTATTGCTTTAAATCCCTTATCTTTGAGAAAGTAGCCAACGATGATGACCGAAACTCCAACAACAAAGAATATTAATTCAGTGATGATGAAAAACAAGACGCCTCTTGTCACATCAGCATCAATAACTTGAATCGCTTGATTCCAGTAATTGAAGTAACTCGAGTAATTTCTCCCATGTAAGATCGTCGTCACAATTCCACAAAATCCAATGGTCAAGTAGGTCAACATTACTAAAACGAAGAACAGTAGAAAAAATGTTTTTGATTTTTAAGATTTAACTAGAGGTAGATATTATATATAGGTAATTTAGAATATTTTATGGATGACATGATGATTAGCATTTTAATTTCACCTGAAATGATGACCATGTTATTTTTTAAAGCATATTCCTCCCACCGAATATCTATTCCCTCGACCTTAACTCTATATTTTAAAATGAGAATTTCAATCAAAGCATTTAAAACAGTAAATACAAAATATCAATAAACTGAAATAGTTAGTTCTAACTTCTATGTATTTTTCTTACATTATTATAGATAAGATTTCAAAAAATTTCAAAAAATTACATATGCGGTTTCTCATATCCATCAATATTAAAAATAACTCCAAGAAATCCTACAACCAAATGAAGATAAACCGCGAGGAAGGCCACGAAGATGACAAGAAAAATGTAGGGATAAAGCGAGAAAAAATGGAGTTCGAATTTATAAGTCCCGTCTTTCTACAAGTCAACGCCATGTGTAAACTTCCTTAAAATATGGAAATTTGATATTGATCTTTATTATAACCAATTCATTTTTTGAAACAAACCTCAGCTTCTGAAATCGCATAAGGCATATTTCCAATCAATCTAAAAGAACACAATGACCATATTTTAAGGATTAATAAAAATAATAATTAAATAACAAAGTAATTGTAATAAGTTGATTGCGAGTAATTCTATATAAAATATTATTAAATGTAATTAGATTCATAAATACAGTTATGTTCGTATAACTCATATCATATTGTTAAAAATTAACGAATAAAATATATCAATTTGAGAACTCACACCAAAAAGAACCAAATAGGACGGAAATATGCTACCAATTTTTTGGAATGTCCTTTCAAATACACGAGTCTTTGCTTGGTGGGTCTTTTGGGATCATTTTCTTTTAAATTGGCTTGTTCGAGAATGTCTTTGAATTTGAAATCCTCATCGGGATGAGGTTCCTTGTCCTTATCTCCCCCTTTCCCTCCTTTGCTTCGACTTTTATGATGACCATGTCTTCTTTTGCTCTTTGACCTGCTCCTATGAGGCATTGATGACTAAGATATTAAAACACAAATTACATGATTTACTTTAATCACGACTCATGTATTTACCTACTCAGGTAGTCATTTGTTATATTACAATAATCAATTTTTACAAAATTGTTAAAATTACAAGTAGAGAGTTATCTGTTATTGTATATAAAGATAATTAGAAAGTCTTAAGTGTCTTTGCTCTTTAAGAAATAAAATTAGTCTACATAATATATGTAATAGAAGTTTGTATAGGTACCTTTAAAAAATATCGACTTTGCACTTGAGAACTTGAGATTATAATAAATCTCTTTGTAGTTATAATATGATTATTTGATAATATTTGGTAATATTATTATTTGATATTATTTGGTAACATTGATAATTCTAACGATAAGTTGGTATTATAAAGAATTTGTCAAGGGAGTAAATTGAAGGTGGAATTTCCCTTAAAATCTTATGCTAATACAGTACAATAATTATAAGTCTCAATAACAAAGAAGCCCAAATCAAATATAAATTATATGGAATAAACATTTCCTATTCTTTAAATATAAAATGTAAATTATTTAAAAGGAAAATCAAACATTGCTTTATAGGTATAATTAAGAATAATGGTTATAGCATCAACGGAATAGAAATTGATTGATAGTTTTGAACTCTTTCTTAAAATTTAAGATAACCAAAAGTTTAAAATCTATTGAGATATAATGTAAACAAACGAACATTTAAGCATTTAATTAAAGACATTTATTAAAGGAGGTAAATATAATACAAACTATTAGAATTAGATTCAATAATGATTTGCCAAAAATTAATTTGGAATAAGGCGTAATAAGTGAGGTTTATAAAATAAATCTAATTAAACAGTATCACTTTTTGAGTTTTGAATTTGATTTTAATACTACTATATAAGCATAACTAAATATAATATAAAAACACAATCTTAAATATCGAGGATAAATATTACATCTTAAAATATTTAAATAAGCTTCAAAGCTCTTCAAAAATAGTTATTCAATAAGACCAATTGAAATTGATAAGACAGTATATCGCAAAATACGTAATATTAAATAATCAATCAATCGGAAAAATAATCAAATAAATATTTCAGTAATTAACCGACACCATTAATTGCTAAAGGTAAAAAATTGATTTGACCAAATTGCGTAACACACCAATTCAGAAAGACTGACTTTGAGAAAATTGTAACAGTAGTTTTGTAATGACCAGTTGTTCTTTGGAACCCCTTTATTCCTCCTCCTGTAACTGCAATGCAAAATTTAATATTTTAATAACTTAATAACACAAAATTTAAAAATAAGTATTATACAAACATGTAAATTCCTTTTAACAATAAATTCGGTTATTAATATTAAACTTACCTATTAATCTTAATAAATAAATATAAGTGAGATCGTTAAATGGAGAGAATAAATTCATCCCCATTTTGATCAAAGTCAGCAGGAGTGGATTCGTTCGAATCGATTTCTTGGATTTCAACTCCTCTCGTCTTTTCTCCTTCGTCATTCTCGTCATCAGAATATTGGATTTGCAAAAGCTGGTTCATGTCAATAATAGAATCATCCTCCTGAACATTGTCATCGATCCCGATCGGAATTGACATGTCGTCATTGTCATTCTCAAAAATATTATGCTCAAGATTGTTTATTCCATCAAAAACATCACCCTTCACTTCTATCACTTGCTTTTCCTTGTTCACCAATAATTCTTTACGATTTTCACTCATGGCACTTGAAACTGATTCATTTTTATGATTCCGCTTGATGTGCCTCAAAAGGCCTTCATTAGTGAGAAGCTGCCGGTTACAAAAAGGACAAGGATTGACTGATCTCACAAACGTAGGCTGAGGCTGATGCTCACTGGGTGGAAATACAATTTCTTCTGCGCTGGGTGAATGGGATCTTTCCTTGTGTTGCGTGCAAGATTCCATGTCAGTAAACTTTTGACCACAGTAGCCACAAACAAAGATCATTCCCGTTTTAGAAATTCCAGGTTTAGAAGTCAAAAGGTTCAAATTTTGATTCATCCTTGAAATGTCTAAATTGAAAATCATTAAAGTTAAATTATTCAATCCACTTTTAAAAGGTTAATATAATTAGTTAATGGGCAATATTTAATTAAATTGATGATAAAATTATCAATTTACCTCCATGAAGTCGATTCAAAGCAAGTCCGACCACATTCCTTTGCATCAAGTTCGTGGGGTTTTTAGCGTTTAATCCAGGTCTTTGAATTTGAATATTAATTCCAGCCATTTGACTCCTTTGATTCCCCATGTTCCAACGTGACGATGATAAATTGCTTCCCCCTGGAACTTCAACTACATCATTATCTGGCACTTGAACAACAGCCTGAGAAGGGTTAGTATGATAATAATTCCTAACTTGTTTGGCCACACTTTTTGTCGGATCGATCAAAATTTCATTATTAGTCGAATGAATCGACAAATGATTTGGTCGAATTTGGGTTTGAACACCTGAGGCGAAAATTGACCTATTATAAATTTGAACTGCTGAGGCTGAAGTTGTCCTGTTAATCGGAATTTGAATAGTTGAAGAAGTCGTCTTATTATGAATCTGAATATAAGGCCTATTTTGACACTGATTCCCAGAAGAATGCCCTCGTGATAAATTAACAGTATTGGTAACAACTTCCTTCATCTTCACTCCTTCAAAATCTCCCATTTTCCTTCGTTCCCGGATTTCCTCTTCAGGAATAAAGGAGTCGTCTGAAGAATCCGAACTCATATCAACTTCTGAATCATTATTATCAAAATATTTAATCGTCTTAGGTCGTTTGCAAGCTCTTTGCGGTCCATTTCTCAACGCTTCTGCTTCTCTAATCCGTCTTCGTTGAGCTTTCTTCTGTTCCTTGGCCTTTTTCCTTTTTGCCTTGGTAAGCTTCTTCCCCTTCTTCTTCTCCTTAGAATCCAAAGGACTGGGTGAATTTATGTCCAATGGGTCTTTATCTTCTATTTGTTTCGGAAGCAGGAGATTTGACAAGGCCATGGGAATTTCAACAGAAGATTCCAAAAATCCCGTTGAGACCCAAGGAGATTTAACACGTTCGGTTGAGCCTTGAGATGTGATAGTCGAACTTTTGCGGACCCATGGGGTCGAAACATTTTTGTAGATATTATTCATCTGGATTGGAGCTCCTTGAGCTGATGGATTTGAAAGAGCTATGGCTCGTGAAGCAGCACTTTGATATAATTGTAACGCTGTTGGGGCACTTGGAATGGCTCTGGTTCCTGGAGATACTGTAGGGATCCGTGGAGTTTGACGCATTGTTGTCATTCTTCCGCCGGCGTAGTTGGTGGGAAACATTGGTCTCGGGATCAGTCCAACGGAAGACGTTGATGAAGCGATTGGTCTGACATTGGAGAACGCAATTGTTGGCCGTGTTGGCAAACGTGGGCCGTATTTGCCTTTAGGAGCTGTCCATGGAATTTCCGTTCCAGACACTGGACACTTTAGACCCATTGACTCGAGGGGTTTGACAATAAGTTCTCCCATTGGACTCAAGAAGAGATTACTCTCTCCGAGTTGTCTTTCTCCCATTCTAAAATTACAAAACATTGTAATTATATAAATTGATATGAACAGAATAAACATTATAATGACATTATAATTGATCATAAATCGAATTTTACAGGAAGCCAAAATCATTGACTTCCAATAATTTTAATGTGTTAATTTTAATTCATTCTCATTTCAGTTTCAAACGGTTAATTTTTATAGATAAAATTATAAAATACAGTTTAATATATTTTAGTAAACAATTTGAATAAATTAATATTATTAATATACTTGTGAAAGCTTAAATATAACCAGGATTGAGAGTATAGCCATAGTCAAAATTAATAAAATGACTATAATATGTTACATAAATATTAGTATTTAACTTACTTTAACTTGGCTTTGAATAATCCAAGTAATGCGAAGATATCTAACTACGGCCAATACATGGTATTGGTATATCACAACAATTTTATTATTCTAAAATTCTGATATACAAGTCCATCATTTAAACTTAAAAAATTAACTAATTTCTTGGCGAGTTCGGGAGTGGCTACCACTTTCAAGCTTTTTCAACACTTTTCAATCTCAACGCTTTTATGTATTATTTTGGTTGTTTAAGAAGATCTGTTCCACGTGCCTGAAGAACTTCTTTAAAAGAAGTCTTTGAAGTGTGAAAGTGTGGATTCGCTCGCGAATCGTGAAGAAACTCTCCAGCAAATCAAAAGATGAATCGCACGAAAAGTCGATATGGCGCTAAGAGGGGGACTTTGAAACAAAACGTTCTAAAAAGTCGGAAGGTCGGAACTCGGGCATATAAATATTATTATATAGCATAGCTATAGTTCGGAGTCGGAGTTCTCACTTCACAATTATTTGATATATATTATATTCCCAATTATATTAAATACATTTCTTGTTAGAATTTTTCTTGATGACGATAGATGATTTACGATTAAAAGAAATTAAAATGTGTTCGGTAAAAAATTGTGAAATCATGAGAATTTATCAATTAAAATAATTAATTATCGTACTCAGATTCTACTGAGAAATTAAAATATAGTTAATCATTTGCACAATTTTTTAAATTTTTTGTTGCAAATGAACTAGAATCATTATAGTCTCTAAATAAATATTTTTTACTTTAGTTCAATATTGTCAAAATAAATAGTCTGTATAATATTTATTGTTAGTCTAATACGTATAAATAAAGAATCATAATTGAAATCATCATTCTAAAATGAAATTTTTTTGCTGTTGCACTAATAAGAGTTGTGCTAAAAGTTTAGCCATTTTGGGATTTGTGGTAAAAATTGTACTTTATATAGAGTATTAAAACATTATCGACATAACATATAATTTAACTTAATTATTAAAAATGTAAAAGTGATGTTTAAGTTTTGAGCATGCATGTATTTTTTTAATAGTATCACAATCTGATTGCGATTTTTTTCTACACACTCGCTCTGCTTTACAAAGACGTGGACGACAAGAATTTTGACATAGTTAAGGAATGTTTCACTCCCATCACTCTTTTTCTTTACATCAACTATGACTTCAAGTCCAACGTCTCGAGTCCTTATATTCAACCAAACCGATTTAAATCTTTCAAGATTAAAAAACAAGAATGTACAAAAATCTTTGACCAACTTGTACACATTTTTGTTGGTGAGTATTCAAAAAGAATATGAAAATGTTTGTACAATTGAAATTATTATGATCACAAATGTTTAATTATCCAGAAAGCATAAATAACAGTAATTGAACGTTTCTTATTTACAGTGCATCTTATAATCCATATCATTCTTGTAATTGCTGACATTTTCTTATTAATAGGAGCAACAAAGGTAATTCATAAAATCTTCAATGAATTATTAATTCAAGTTGTTAAAATTATTATAATAGAATTTAAAAGTCTAAAATTTTAATCAATTCTCCTTTAATCAATTCTCAGAAAAGGAAGAGCTATGTTCAAATATGGTGTTTTGCAACTGCAGCATTCGCTTTTTTCATCTTTATAATCGTCCTCAATTTGATATTCTTCATCAAAGACGATAAAATTTTAGCTTATTACTTGATCATCATAGGAATTCTTTTAGTTCATTTGATACTTTGTGTTTACTTTCTCATAACAGTCCTGGGATTGGACTTTGAGTTAGGAAAGGAAATACAGAAACTTCATCCGGTCCTGAATTTATCCCATTGAAAGATGGAATTCAAAGTATCAGAGATATTGAAAATCCAAATTCCAGATTTAAAAACAATGAGAGACAAATACTTTCGGAACAAAATAATAATGAGGAAGACATTGGAACAAAGCTCGACTTTAAACCGAAACAACCTCCAGACAACACTAAAATGATAGGATATAAGAAATGGAGCATTGCAGAAAATGACGAAGATATTGTTTATGGAAGGAGTTATGTAAATTACGATACCAGCTAAATAAAATCCCAAAAAGAATATATTAAAATACAAATACCTCCAATATCAAATTGACAAACTTTAATAACATTCATTCAATTTACACCTAACATAAAAATTCTAAATATATTTAATAATTAAATTAATTCACTAGAATAATTGATGCAAGTACCAGTGTAGATACCATAATATAAACAACAACTCTAATTAACACTTTTAGCCATTAAGTACATTTAACTAGAAAAATAGATATTGATGAGTTGATGAGGCACATAACTAAAATAAGAATATAAACAATACAATATAATGTATAAATAATTACATGTGAAAATCTGAAATTTATTTTAATTTAATTTATAAAATACGAGTTTTGTATCTGAATTTCTTGAAACGTCGACTAACTTATTCAAGTACTGAAAAAATTTTAATATTCCCTCCAATCACGCTGTCTTTTCAACGGTTTGACCATTAACCGATCGCAGCTTTTTTCCCCAAATGGCGCTCGAAACTAACCATGAATGATCCGTTGTCGGTCGTGCAATATTGCTCCCAAGACTTGTATTGAAACGGATTTTTGGGAATTCGGATACCAATTCTAGAAATTTCTCCGTTCGGAAATGGGGATTGAAAAAGTTGACATATCTGAGATTACGAAGAAGTTTGAAGTGTTCAGTCAACACTTTCACTCTCAAATTGCACCTGCTCACCCCCAAATACTTCAATCTCTGCAAGCTGGAAATGTTCCCTTCGTAGCTGAGATCAAAGTTGCTATTTGAGCTGTCAGAAATGTCAAGGCTGATTAAATTTGGGCAATGTTGCACAAGTATATTCATATCTAATATATAAAAACAATAAAACCATTAACATTCAATTCTGTTAATTACAATATGCTCCTAGAGCAAATGAAAAATCCATTAGAAAAAATATATTCCTTTTTCTCTCAACTTACGTGAATTGACTGGAAGAATGCGATATCCACTGATATCCAATCCTTCAAGGTTTGAGGGAAGATTTCTAATAATCATATCAAATTCATCTTTTGTCCAATGGTGATAGCTTCGTTCTGGAAGAACCGTCATGATATGTCCAATATTGAGCTCACGAAGACTGTTTAAAATTTCAATTTCAATTTTTATATATTTAAAGTATTTTAATACTAAATTAAACAAAGAATATTGGTAATGCTTTTACAATTAATTTTTAGGTAAATTACCGTAATGTTTTATTCAAAAAGCTTGATAAGTCACAAGCCTTGATGTTGTAGCAAGAACAAAGATTGACCACTTCAATGGTTCTTGAAAAAGTTTCCATTGCTTCCACAACGTCGCCTTCCAAGTCCAACATTTCCAATGAGATTCTTTTCAACCCAAGAAGGGTTTTGAACAGCGGAGTCAACAAGTCGTATTTGAGCAAAGAATAGGACAAATCGAGGTAAGCCAATCGAGGAGAAATTGGGAATGTGATCTCATGTGTAGGCAAAGCATTAACTCCTGAATGAACCAACTGGAAGTATCGCGGGAGATGTCCCAGAATTGCTTGAAGATTTCCAAGTTTAATAGTCCGATATTTGACTTCAATGGCTCTCCAAAACCTTGAGTTGTTTGACAGTTCAAGGAATCTTTTACAAGTCAATTTCATTGCACGGATGTTCTTCAAAGTCATGTAATTCATGATTTCGAATATCTACAAAACCAACATAAGTATTTTCAGAAATTGAATCAATTTGATCTTTTATATTTCTTACTCAAGAGTCCAAACAAAATCTAACTCTTGAGTTGAATAAGAAACACTTTAGAGTAGATTGTAACAAAAGATTGCGTTAATAAACAGATCAAAGGTCTTACGACAATGTCAGGCAGCCTATCAAATGCATTTGACCTCTCATTTAGGTACAGAGGTTGTGTCAATAAGTTGTTGTTCTCATCCACGGACGCTTTGGATGCAAATAAGACTCGTTTAGCTTCAACCTGTAAACTCATTATAATTTTCAATGAAAGTTATAATTCTTATATAATGCATCAAAAATTCCTTGCACTGAAGCTTTAATAACAATTATTGATTCCATTTACAAATATTAAACAATGGTTCAACAGTTCATGAACAAAGGAATTTGGATTATACTAGTGTTAATCATGTATTCTCAATTTTCCCAGCCAGAAATAATCAGAATTAGATTATTGAGTGATAAAGGATCAAAAATGAACTTACCGGCATGTTGGTAGACAAGTAAGAAGACAATTGAAGATTAAACGATGGTTAATCAGACAAGAAAGAATTTTACTGGACACGATTTGGACTGACTTCGAACAAAGAAAATGAAATGTTGAAGGTGAAAGTGGAGAAGGAACTGCGCTACGTATAGGGCTTTCTCCATGATGGTGAAGGAGACAGAAGTTCATTGACCTTTCATACGACTGAAGGGAATGAACTCTTGAGCCAATGATAGCTAAGGTTCAATGGCCTCATGGAGACTGAGAATCGTATCCATAAAGGCACGTAAAATAAAAATATATTAAATGATGTAATTATGTACTTAAAGTACTTAAATACAGTTAAATATCTATTTTATTAATGTGTAATAAATACTCTTTTTTAAGTTCATGGCCATTGATAGCGATTTATTTATTCATTTAAAATGTGTAAATATTTAAATACAAATAATAATATATTAGCGATCCGCAGATGATAAAAAGTTAAACAATGATAATATTTAGGTACTTATTGATCATTAACTTTAAACTCATCAAGAGTTTAAAAATCGAAGTGAAGATTTAATCAAATAAAAATTAAAATTAAATAATCTAACAAGTAAAATATGAATTTATAAGCGACTTCTTAAAGTTCAGAAAAATAAATCGGCGAATGTCTTTAAAAAAGAATCATGTTATGATTTACACCATAATACGGATTTTTTGTCAGCTTTTAAATATTTCCTAATTGATATGATATTTGATTCATTTCAATCAATACTCCTCGCTCAAAATCAAAATCATAGTCATAGTCGGCCCAACTTCCGCGTGTATGGTCCCTCCTTAAAAGCTTGTCGAGTCTCTTTGGATCATAAACATTAACATTCTGGACGAGGGCAGGGCCAAGTTCAAGAGGAAGTTTCCGGACCAAGGAGTCGTAGGAGGATTCTTTATTGCTATCAAATCTATCACTTTGCAATGGCCAATTGGCTCCTCCAGGTTGTCCGTTGTACATCGTTGAAGAAGAACCATGTCCTACTAAATTTGAAGAAGTGGATGGAGGGAAGAGAGGATAAAGGTGACCGGGACCACTTCGCCCAATGTGAACAAAACCATCGTCGTCTGACTTTTCTTCGAAATTGTCCTTCTTTGGTTTCTTCATCTCTTCTCGAGCCTCCACAGCTTGGCCATCTTGGACGGAGGGGAAGGCCAAAAGTTCTTTTGCACTTTGGAAAAAATTAAACATCGTAGCTCACTCAATCTGAAAAACAATAATTCAAATTATAAAATTAATCGAAATAAATAATAGAAAAAGTCCATTCAAAATTGGAATGTCAGTTTAGGAAAGAATAATAATTTATTAAAGTAATAAGCAAGTTGTAACATTTATTCAAGAAATTCCTTTTTGTGGTTTTTGTGATTAACTTATGTGCACAAACTTCAACATTGACTTTTACAATATCTTAATTCTATTCTTATATTAAATTCAACTCATTTAAATCACATGTTACATTACATAATATTTATTTAATAAATTAATAGTGAATGATATTAATAATGAACAAGAATATCTGTACATAAGCTAATGGTTAAAATTAAACATTATTAATATTACAAAGGGCAATTTGTTAAATTAATAAAATTGACGATTTATAAATATTTTAAATTAATGAGAAAATCATCAAATTTTGAAATTATTACAAATAGGTGCCGTATATTCAAAATAGGAATGAATTCATTTTTTGACCCTTGATGACCCACGCACTTCCTCAATAAACGAAGTTGCATTGTGAATTGCCGTTCCGCCCAAAATGATGTCCACCCGCGGTTCAGCTTTACATAAATTGTTGATTGCCAACACTTCCTCATATGTGATGCCTCCAATGACAAATACAAGGATTTCACTCGGCCGCCAATTGACGTCCATCCCTCTATTGAAGTAGGGAAATGAAGTTTCTTTTAATTTCCCCTTCATGCAATCCTCCACAATTCCCTTCAACCAAGGGGTGTGTTGTGTGTAAATATTCTCAACTCCTTGGAGTCCCTTCATAAATCTCTTTGTCACAGCCACCGGGTCCATTCCGAACAAATCCGATTTCCTCTTCTTGTCCCCGCCGAATTTCAAAATACTCTTCACAAGCCCAACATCATCTTCAGAAATCCCTCTGGATTTCAATTTAACCATCAGTCCGGTAATGTCATTATTCGAATGAGACTCAAACTTCAGTGCATATAACAAAACCAGTCTCAGGGCATCCAAATTCTGAATTTTAGGATTGGAAAGAATGTTCTTGATTTTTGACAATGATTGTGAATGATTGGAATGACAAGCGATTTCTTGTTCTAGTTCAGATACTTGAAGAAGACAATTGGTTTCGTTTAGCCTCGCAAGCTCACCGACTACAGCAACGTGTTTTGACACAGTTCCTGACATTTGCTTGAAGCTTGGGTAATTTTCAATGAAAGCTTTCATGTCATCAATGGATTCAACTTTCTGTTGGGACTTGACTTTCCCTTGGAATTCTTCCACAAGTTGACGTAGACTGATTCCAACGACTCCAAAATCAGAGTACATGTGGTCTGAGAAGAATTTGTCATTATCTGGGCATAAAACGACTTCTTTGAAATCTTTTGGAACAGCTAAAATAATTAAAAGATATAAAAATTAATTCTAATGTATAATAATTTAATAACATATTATAATAAAGAAATATTATATATCTATTGAAAGGGAATTTTTATTCTTTAAAAAGTAAAATAATAAATATATAAATGGAATAAGAATAAATATGAGAATAAATACCTGGAGAATTTTGCATACTGACTCTGTGATTTTTAATAGTTAAAAGTTCATGAACCATTGCTTGGTAAGTCCATTGGTTCAAGAGTGGAGTGACTGCATCGTCCCGTCTGTCAAGGATGAGTAAAAGAGATTTGGGTGGCGATCTTCCAAAATCAAACAAGTTGGATTCCTTGTTAATCAAATTGCTCAATTTGTCAGCCAGCTTTTGTGTGGGCATTGACCACTCTGTATATCTAACCACTGGAATTTTCTTTACTCCTAAGAGAAACGCTGTGAGAGAGAGACCAATTGAATGGGCAATGTCTTCATGGAGCAAATCTCCATCAGAGAAAGGACTCTTTGTAAGGTTCACTGGAGCCATGAAGGCTTTTGGGCTCAACGGAAGGAAATCCGCAAAAAATTCTGAGACTTCTCGGACGAGTTCTTGTTCGTCCGCTTCAGCCAATCTCTTCACATCTGCCTTGGCAATGACATTCGACCAGTGGAGGAAGTAAGAAGCGTAGAGTGGAGCTTTGAGCTCATAACACAATTTCTCGATGTTTTCCTCAGTTGGGCGAAGGAAGGTGAGACATTTGAGATGACGAAGTTGTTCACGGCCTGAGTAATTGTCCAGACGATCGCAGAGGAAAACTTCCTTCTGCATGATTTCTGTCTGTGAATAGACGGAGGAAACGATGCCAGTGGTTTCTTTGTCCATCAACAAGATTTTCATCCCTGGGCCAGAATTTTGAATCATTTTGTCAATGTACATTCGCACAGCGATGACTGGATCCATTTTGGTTTATTTGTTCAATGATGATTCTCTGTATTTAAATGTTGAATTTTCTATTTCTATACAATTTGGAGGAGAAATTGCTTCCTCGCAGCCCTGTTGAATACGAAGAGAGTCTTTTGTTGTCATAAATCTTTTTCTTATTTGCCGAAATTATATTATTTTATTGAACAGAGATATAATAAAGATAATATTTATTTTCTTTTAATAAACTGATAGTAAGGAGAGAATACAGCAAACAAAATTATTAATTATATCATAATTCAACCTTAAATGACATTCCATTTTCGAATCTTAATATTAAAAACTCTATCAAGCAATAATAAACAAATTATTTTACCTGTAATTGGACGTTGGGCGAGGTCAATTTTGACTTGTGTCGTATTATCAGCTTATAATGGGAATCAATTATTCATCTTCAACTTCCTTCATACGCTTATGCGAATATATCTATATGATAAGAATCACATTTTATAAGCTCGTCTTAAATATAAATTATATATAATTTTAATAACACGTTATTAATTAATCATAGGCTTAAAACAAAGAGATTGATTCGAAAACTTGAACTTACCGTAACAGTTTATAATATTTACTTTATAACGATCATTTGCAAACAAATGTTATATAAAAACTCATGGCGTGGATAATTAGCTGACTATGTAATTTAAATAAGGAAGGATGAAAATTGTTAAATGTTTAACAAATTGTGTTCGTTCTTTGACTAATAAACTCAATGTCGACGAGTGACGATAATAAGGATGTGAATTAAAGTGATGATTCAATATCAGAAGACTTCGCATATGGCCAAACCTCATTGGTCCAAAAGCTAAAAGCGCGAACTAAAAATTTTTTCCCTTTCTAAACGCATTTGCTTTTATTTAGCAAAGAAACGTCAAGCACAAAACGCAACGTTCCTTTTTCCTTTCTCTTCGTTTTCAGTCTTCGTTTTCTCTTTTCTTTTGTGAGTCAATCTCAATCAATTTGTAATTTTTTCATTATTTCTTTAAAGTAAATAATTTATTAATTATTGAACCCGTCTATAGCTGAACGTTAATGAAATAAGTTAAAAATGGAGGCCTCAAAGTACCTCGATGAGTTGAACCAAACTCGAGCTGGACTTAAAAATGAGCCAAAGCTTTTAGAGAAAGGTAAACGATTAAATCCAAAATTTAAACAATGATTATTGAATTTGTACCTCGAACATTTATGTTTTATATGAATTTATGAATATGATTCACTTCCAGCTATGGAACAACTGAAGTCTCTCGATTTACAAATTGAAGATCAAAGACGCATAATTAATGAGAAGGACGAGTCTATTGCTACAATTCTGACCAAAATTCAAGAATACGAGGGACGAATTTCTTTTAAGGATTTGAGAGAGAAACTTGCTAACAAGTCAATCGAAAGCCTTAATAAGAAAATTGAGTGCACGAAAGCACAAATTGTAATGTTTGATTAAATCATTCTTACCTAATACCTACTATTTAAAAAAATATAATTAAGGTACATAGTAAAGTAATGATGATTTTACTAGACTTTTTAAAAAACTTATAATTATTTTTAGGAAGAGAAAAAGCTAGAAATTGCCACTCTTGTCAATGAAAACATGTTCAAAATGATTGAATGTGCGAAGGCTTGGAATTGCTCTGAACTTGGCGTAAATTACAGAAAAATGCAACGAATGTCAACTCTCGAAGAAATGAGAAAAAGAAAATGCAATCTCAAATTGGGTACTTTACTTGACTAGTTTTATCCTATTATATTTAAGTATAAAGGGAACTTACACTTCTTAAAAATATTTAACAGAGCTCGAAGAATATATGAAAAGGAAGGAGGTGTTGGATAGGTCAACTAAAGAGACATTTGAACTTGAAGAGAAGTTGGATTACGAGAAAAATTTGATGCGTGAAAAGGAATTTGCCGTCAAGAAGCAAATTGATGATGTCAATAAAACCCTGAACGATTTGGTCAATGAAAGAGACAACGAAGTCCCAAATTTGGACAATCAGGACAAAATTACTTTTGAAAGGTAACCCCTATTCGCATCTAATTAATAATTATGAATAAAATGATCAAATAACAAAATTATATTATTTTAATAAACAGACTTCAAAGTCGAATTTCCAACTTGAAGAACTCAATTGGCTATTGGGGATGCAGAGTTGAAAACGCTCAGAAAAGTTTGAATCTCCAAAGGAAAAACCACATGGATTTCGACTTCGAATTGGAAATGGAACTCAACGAACAGAATGGCTCCGGTGGTTCTTCAATGGTTCAGCAGACATCTGCCAAGAGACTTTATGTTCCTTCAGGACCAAAGCCAAGCGAAAGTCCTCGAGTCAAAAGAGCCTTCGTTTCTTCATCTTCTCAATATCAGAGTTATCAAGAGATGCTTCGTCAAAAAGAACAAAAGTCTCAAGGTATCTTATTCATTTTATTTTAGTTCGTAAGGGGGAATCTTGCCATAATATCTTAATTTGAAAAAATAAGAAGATTTTGTTTGATTCATAATTCAAATTCATTTATTTATTATAATTAGAAGCAAGGCGTGAAAGTATGAGCAGAAACAGCTTCATGAAATTGACACAAAGTTCTGATGGATTCATCAAGGCAGAGCCGATTCCTTCGCGTTCTTCAACTTCTAACCAACAAGGTACTCCAAAAGATCTTGATTCTCACCGCTTTGTTCCAGAAATCCAACAAAATAGGTTCAAGCAATTTCAATTCAAGAAAAAATAAAACATTTTCGTTTATTTCATATTTTATAATACAATTTATTATTGATATTTATTATTTGGATATTTTAAAGTTGAATAAAACTTGTTCAACGTTAATTTTTAAATAACTTTTTGTTTTTAATTGATACAATGTTTCACAAATATCAAACATCAATTACTAATGCTAAATGTAAGTTTTACTATCTACGTAGGATATGTATGTGTTGTTTTGAATTTTAGTAATGCTAATGCCAAGTTTTCTGATAGATGCAGAGTATTAGATTTAGTTCATTAAATAATTAACATATAAAAGGTATGTAAAATATTTATGATTTTTATGTTTGGATTGGATTGAAAAACAAGACACTTGTTTGTATTTTGAATCAAAGAAATATAATAATTTATTTCATACTTTCAAAAAAATGAAATATTGGCCCAATGAAGAAAGACAAAGAAATGATAAATAGTCGAGTAGTGCTCAGATTGTTCAGATGGAGTTCCAAGAAGTTCTCGATTTTCAAACTTGTTAGAAAAATCCTCCATATCCAGGGAATCCCCATCCACCCCAGCCGTATCCTCCGAATCCTCCATAAAGTGGGAATCCAAAAGGTCCAAAACCACCGTAGAATCCAGATCTCTTGTTCCTGGCTCCAGCGACTCCAGCAGCTCCACCCGCAGCAGCTTGACCGTTAACGTTGACAGGAACGTATTGATTCCCGCCGTCCGGCACAACTCCTCTTGGTGCCCCAGCGTCGATCTTCTCCTCGACTTCTTGGCCAACTGCGAGAGCAACGAGGGCTCCGACCAAAACGAAAGCGAATATTCCCTTCATTGTTGAAGATGAAATTGAAGTGTGAGGATGTCTTGAGACTTGAGAGAAGTTCAGGTGAGTTGTGTGACTTACCAAACATAAAAGCCACTATTTATACCAAAATCCCCGTCCTTGCTCAAAATGAGGTAAACTCTTTGACAGTGCATTTTGTGTTTCATGATCAAATGACCTCAGAGACACTTTTAACCCCAAATAAAGAAACCATACAGAATAATAAAAGTTATATAAAAATGTCTTAGGAAATCATAGGAAATGGGAGAACTGATAGGAAGGAATTCATAATGAAAATTATATTATGCAAAAGGAGTACAAAATACAAATAATCTTTGTTTTTGCCTCGTTAATTAATTTGTTAGAATTGAGGAAACAAAGAGAGTTATTCTTGAGAACATGTTACTCATTCTTGATAAAAGTGAATGCTATTATCATTAAGACACTTTTATTAAATGTCTGCACGCACAAGGTAGCATGAAAATCTTCGCATGATGGTGATGCTAATGGCGAGTGTAATATTTTGTATGCGAATAAGTTTAAGTCCTACTTGCTGATAATCTAACTTTTGGTCATTATTATTACCCACTGGTACGAAGAAGTCTTGAGGGTTAATTTTGCCTTCTTGGAAAACTTCTGTGTACTTTTAAATGTCTTCATTAACATACTCACATTTAATATATTATTTACTTTTGCGTACTTTTAAACTGGAATAAAATGAAAATGAATAGCATTCAATTTCAATTCATTCTCTCCTATTCTCTCTATTAGATAACTACATAGGATAGGATTAGGATCAATTCTCTCTGGATTCAATTGGAACTGCTCGGCATAAATAAATTAACCTGATAATTTTTATATTTAAACGAACAAATATGAACGGAATATTTTGAATTAATGATGTTAACGAGAAAGGATTGTGTTTGAAGTTATTTAGAATTTTAATGTTTCTTGCAATTGTTAAATAATACAGAAAACGTTATTCATTTTTAACTTTTGTAATAAAATTAACAATTTTTAAATGAATTTAGATGACCAATTAAAGTTTAGCTTTCAATTTTTGACTGCATATGAGAAGAAGTCGGGCTTCGGGATCCCAACTTCATCTTGAGTTATGAACCACAGGTTTTTGTTGGGATCATAAATTTCGGTCGTTGGTTGACCTTCATTACCTTTAATCCAATAAAGTTCATAGAATTATTTAAAATTGAGTTATTTTACAATTTAATAACAATGAACGCTTCAATAAACACATTACCTCCTATAGCATAAATTCGGTTCTTGGCTCCTACAACCACTGAAATTAAAATAAAGTAACATCTTACTAGGAAATTCAATAATAATTAAACATTATTCAATCAAAACATTAACTTTAATAACATTACTTTAATGGGACATATTGCAAAATATGATTTTTATAATTTATTAAGGAAACCTCCATCATTCCTTTGAGTTGTTAAGCTTGCACAAAACGTCCATTTCCTGGATTGCAAATCAAAATATTCCACCGTGCTTTCGTTCATTCCTCCAACCGCATAAAGCCGATTTCCCAAAACGGTGGCTCTGAAATGATATCTTTCTTTATTCATATCCGGCCATTGGGTCCATTTGTCAAGGGCTGGGTTGTAAGATTCAACGCTTTTGAGGATCATCCATTCATTTTCCTCATCTTCGTCCTCGTCCTCTTCTTCAAAAACTCCGCCCCAGCCTCCTAACTTTAATTAAATATTTTTTGCTAAATTAATTATTAACCAACTTAAATAGATTCACTATAAATTAATTGGTTATTAAACAGTAAGTAATTACGACAAAGATTTCATCGTTGAAATGAGCAAGAGCAAAATTGCTCCTACAATATCTCATAGGTTCTAATTGAGTCCATCGTTCCTCACCAACCCTCAGCATTTCAGTAGAATTTAAAAGATAAAAATCATCGTCTTCACCTCCAAACTAAACAAGGGATGATTTATTTTATTATTAATTTTATAAACATTTAAACAGCTAAATTATACAATTATTGATTATGTTGATGTTGAGGGACAATTAAAGATTAAAATATTTTGTTAGACAATGAAAGGTCCTTACAACAAAAATAGAGTCATTTTGCACGATAGCTCCAAAATTGAATCTCAATTGAGTGAGTTTGGGCTCCTTGTCCCATTTCTTTATCTTTTTTTTATTCGTCGTCTGCAAACTCCGACACGACTCGATTTCTCCTTTGCTCTCAACATGCCCGCCTATCTCGTACAACTTGGGAGAAATGTACACGAAGCATGACCAGTTTCGTGAGGAGAAATAATCCATAATCTTTATGTACTGCTTCGTCTATCAAAAATCTGAGGTTAAGTTTGTTATCATTTAGCCACATAGGACAATTATCATGAAATCATGATTAAAGTTAATACTAAATCTTATAAACATTAAGATTTGTTCATTTGGGTACAAATGTTTATATAATTTTTGCTTGTCAATTAACTTGAATTAACTTAAAACGACTTTTACACGCCATTTCATTGCATAATGATAAAACTATTCAAAATTAACATATTGTAATTTCCTTACTAAATGAACTTAATTACGATTAATTTACTACAGATAAATGTAAGTATTTAGTTTAGATTAGGATCATTTAAGTAATAAGTAAAAATTATTAGTACTAACCAGGATATTGAATTCCCATATTGTTTTCGTGTCACTAGTTGCATTTTTGGAAATGACGAAAATGTCTGTGGATTTGGGATGATCCAAATCTTTAATTTTGAGTTCTTCGTCTGAAGTGAGTGTGGAGGAAAGCATTGAAAAATCCTCAAAGAGAGAATCACATTGAAAGATCTTCATAAGTGGGAATAAATAAGAAGCTCGGTTCTCATGATCATGTTCAACCCATTTGTACAATGTTGGGAGCAATTCTCTTCGAACGCCCAAACTCCAATCTTTGCAATTAGTTAAAAACCCATCGATCTGAAATATCCAATTAATAACATAATTGCTTTAAATGTTAATGATTTTTAAACATATTTTAATATTAATTGATATATGAATCAAATCACTTCTTCATGATCCATCCTGAGAAATTCTTTTCCAGACACAATCCTGGAGAAATTCTTCTTTAAGAAATAATCCGCATAATTGTGGAGTGGAGCTAAATCATTTTTGATGGCAAATGCCCGGATGTTCAAACAAGTCTCGGCCGAGAGATTCATTTTCAAAAACTTGTAGCATTTCTCAACCACTGATGGAATCTCGAACATTTGAGCTCCAAGGAGGATTTTGAAAATGTTTTCATTTGTGAGAGTGATTTTACCACAATAGAAAAATCTGTATATACATAATATTACATGCATAAGATAAGTTGTAGCTTTTTTAATGTTTTTTATTTACTTAATTCATAAATATATTAAATTAACAGTTTTGAATTCATTCACAAACAGTTTACTCTATTCTGCTTATTGCATTTATAGGAGTTTCGGATGATTAATAAGCAAATTGATAACTTTATTAGAATTATAACCAAAAAAATATAAAATTACCTCACGAGTGCCGTGAGAGTTGGCCCATCCATGTCATGAATATGAACATCCACTTTGACCCCAGGGCTCTTGTGTTTTGGATCAATGAGTGCTGCAAAGTATTTTGAATTGGCCCTCATGAAGAACCGATGAGCTGGAACGTTGACATTGTCAAGATCAGCTACCAAAATAACATCGCAGTAGGCTCCTTCTCTATTCATATTAAAAATTCAAAGCTCCATTTAAATTCTACTGGACATTTTGTTAAATTATGTTATTAAATTGTTTTATTAAATAGTTTTAAACGAACTTTCTCTGCTTCTCATACAATCCGTCTCTGAATGTATTGAGAAAATGTGAGACATCTTCAAAGCTCTCAAAATCAAGACCAGGAACTTCGGTTTTTTGTTCAAGGAGCAAAGAGCTCGGTTCCGGATCCGGACGACGAACTGGAGACTTGCTCGACCTAACAGAATTTGTTGTTGAGCCTTTTCTCTTATCTAATTTGTCAATGGATTTATGACTCGATTTTGACCTTTCCCCTTTAGGCATCTTTGTTAAAACCTGATCGACTTAATGGCTATAATACATAATTAACTTGAATTTTAACTTGATTTTGAGTAGAAATTGAATGCTAAAAAATTCACTTCAATATTAATTTTTTATTCTTATTTTTATAATAAAGTTTATGAAAAAATTATCATTCCTTTATGTTCTATGAAAAGTTGTCAGCGTAACTTCAATCTCCTCTTTCCATGAAGATTATCTCTGAACTCATATTTAAACTTAAGCCCCTTTATAGGTATTATTAATAAATTAATCAAATTAAAAATAGTCAAAAATAACCTATTACCGGTTAATTGAGACAATAACAATAAAAAATATGACATTTAAGATTGGTGCTTAATGATTAAACATGTTTTAAAATTATTAATTTCTTAAAGCTCATTTTAATCAACAATGGACGACTCAGAATTTTGTATAATTGTCATGTTTGACTTGACATGATTGACATTTGAAATTTTATTAATTTAACATAAATGGAACTTATTTTCCTGAAGCTTTGGATAATTCTTTTGAACCTTGTATTGCAACCTTTTTGGTCTGATCTTTAGAGTCTTTGATTTCCACTTTGGGCCTGTCTTTGGAATCTTTAGAGTCTTTTCCTTCCACCTTCGGCTTGTCTTTGGTTTCTTTACCTTTTAGCACATTGAAAATGTGGAATTTGCTATGATGGGGATTAACATTATCTTCAACTTCCACTTGCTTTCCATGAAACTCAATATTCGACACTACTTGATTATTTTTCTTTGCTAGCAGATTCTGAAAATCGAGAGATTCGTCCGCTTCAATAAGACTGTCACGCTTAAACTGAGCCACTTCAGCTTCTTCCCACTCATAACCTCCAATTGTAATTGGAATTGCAACCACAGAACTTTTCCACTGCCCAGCACATTTAACTTTCAGAGCTATTGTGTACTTGAAGCTGATCCGTAAATTATTGTTTGTCTTTTGGATTGTATAGAGATTCTCATCCGCTTGGGTTGTATGTCTTGAGACGGACTGTGTCGAGGTCATATCGTCAATTTGCCGATATTTCAATTTGGGATTCATTCCCAGTTCCGTTGGGAGGATGTGGGACGGAATCGTGAATTTGTCAAAGTTGAGGTTTATCATGTCAACGTCATGGGCCATCCAATGACTCAGAGAATAAACAATATCGCTGTCAACTTTTTCCTTATCGTAAATTTTGTATGTGATGGTCTAATATAAATTTAAAAATTGTTATTAAATTACAATTAGTATAGCGAATGCTTATTTTGTTGGATTTAACTTATATAACTTGAATTAATTGCAATTTCACATCGCGGATGAAGGTGTCATTAAGCGATTCAATTTTTGCTGTGATTTGCAGAGGTTCGCCAGGGTGAAATCCCGTTTTCTCTAGTGAAAGCATGCAATTGAGAATCCCCTGCTTTTCACATTTCCTGCAAAGGAGTTTGAAAGGGAGAAAGGATACCACGTTGAAGGATTTTTCAACCGTGATTGGATTTAGAAGATCTGGATTTGTCGACAATTTGGCCACACCAATGACATAGAAGTCGACGAAGAAAGTTTTAGCGAGGGCGATTCCATCGAGGTCAAGGATGGCTCCTAAAGTGTACACGACAGTTCCATGGGTTCCTTTGAATGATGATGGAAGATGATAAGGAAGTAAATAATCTAAATGGAACTTGGAGATAAAAAGTTCAATTATTTTTTGGTACATTACAATCAAAAATTAATATATATATATATATGGATTATCTAAATATTTATAAAAAATTATATCAAAAACGAGAAATGTGTCTTGCCTCATGAAGACCTTCACTTAATGGAACTTCAACATGACCTTAAACAATCATTTGAATATTTGTACAGTTAGTTATTGAGTACAAATTAACTAAAAGAATTTACTTTACCGTTTCCTAAAATGCATTCAACATAGGTGAAAATAACTTTTTCTTCTGCATTATCATCGTTATTGTCTGTCATAAACTTTTCTCTGAACTTGGAATTAAAGGTTCTCATCATCCCTTGCCAAGTTACTCGAATAGCTATGATATTAAAAGTTAAACACATTATTGGCTCTATCTCTTAAATAGTTTTAATGGAAAGGTTTATTATATTACATAATGTTAAATGATTATATTACCCCTAGTCTTTTTCCTATTTTTGAGCGTAAAGAGGAGTCGCGCGCGAACGGTGTCCCCAGGAAAAAAAGTTTTATCTTTTTTATCGAAAGCGATTTCCAAAAGATCTGAAAACGAATTATTTAATCATACAGGTATAATAATGTTATATCTGTTAATGTAATGTATAGTTATTTTAAACTCTACCTTGATCATCATTCATTATTGTTATTTGAACGTCCACTTATAGCACTTAAAATTTTAAATTTTACCAATCCAATATTAATTTTTTACTCTTTTTTGTGTCTTTGTGCAACTCTTCGATGCATCGCAGTCACTTCCTTGGAAATTTTCTTGTATTATGGCTTTATTAAAAGATAAAATAAAATTTAATGCGAATTAACTGCTATGATATAATGCTAATTTTGCTAATGTCCTATCCTCTAATGCACTACTCCAATTTCAATGCAATGAGACATGCGATGAGCACGTTCCAAATAGCAAAACAATGAGAAGAGAAGACCGAAACCCAAATACAAACTCGAGCTCGGAAATCAAGACCATTCTTAAACTTAATTTTCTTAATTCATCTCATTTCTCGTGTTATTGTTAAATGTTTATTTCATGTTTGTATTCAAATAATGAATAGAAAAGTCTTTATTTATAAGTTTAATTAATTAATACATCTTAAGTTTAATTAATGAATTAACTCATCATTGTCTTCAAACTTTTCTGGTGGGATTTAATTTTTATATCAACCACAATATTTATTAGAGTTAAACAAGTAATTTTTAATAAAAATAAGTCGTAAATTATTATAATTATGTTTATTAACAGAAAACATCATGGTAAATGTAAATATCGGAGTCACTGGACATGTTGACAGTGGGAAGACAAGTCTTTGTAAAGCTTTAAGCACCACAGCCTCTACAGCTGCCTTCGATTCCAACCCTCAATCAAAAGAACGAGGAATAACCCTTGACCTAGGCTTCTCTTCATTTTCGACTCAAGGATGGAATTTCACACTTGTAGATTGTCCTGGTCATTCTTCACTCATCCGAACAGTAATCGGCGGATCGCAAATCATGGACGTCATGATTCTCGTCATTGACATAAATAAAGGAATGGAACCACAAGCTGCCGAATGTCTCATTCTAGCTCAAATTGTCTCTTCCCATCTGATCGTCGTACTTAACAAAGTTGACACAATTCCTCAACAAGACAGAGAAACGAAAGTAAATCACACTCAAACAAAACTATTATTTTTTCTTTTAAATGCTCCTATTTTAATTGATTTTCTCTAATGCTCATTGTTCATTTAATTGGAATGTTTAATTTTTAAGATCAACAAAGTTACAAAACTTATGAAAGGTGCTTTAGGAAAAACGAAGTTTTCAAATGAACCCATTGTACCTGCATCTGCCATTGATCCGTCCATTGGAACTGAAAGATTAAAAGAGTCACTAATTGAAAAAGCAGAATCGGTCAATTACAAAGAAAGGAGAACACATTTATTGAACCGCCCTTTTCTCATGGCCGTTGACCATTGTTTCAGTATAAGAGGTCAAGGATCAATCATAACTGGAACGGTTCTTCAAGGATGTGTTCATATAGCTGACGTAAATGAACAATGAATAACTTTTTTTAAATGGTAAAATATTATTAACTTGATTAAATTAATCAATATTTATTGACTTTCCAGAACATTGAATTTCCTTCAATTAAAGAAATACGAAAAGTTAAGTCCATGCAAAGTTTCCGAGTTCCTGTCTCTGAGGCTCAAGTTGGGGATCGGGTAGGATTAGCAGTTCCAGGACTTGATTCATCTAAAATTGAAAGAACCGTCGTATCAGCTCCAGGGTTAATTAAAAGCTCAGTTTATGCTGCGATCGTTTCATTCGAGAAGATTCCTTACTTCAAAAAGGATATTAAATCAAAGAAAAGGTGTTATGTGTTAGATTATTAATTCTAACACCATTTAATAATATTATCACATATCATATTATTTTTTAAAATGATATCACGAATACAATTTAATGGGAATACCCAACATCTTATTTGCTGATAATTTTGTTACAGATATCATATTTCAATTGGTTACGAAACCACAACTGCCCAAATCCATTTATTTCGACGACTGGGGAAAAATGCAGAATTCGATTCATCACTTGAATACGAGCACGTCGAAGAATTTGGAATTATGCCAATACATAAAGAAGAGAAAGAAGTTGACAAATCAGAGGAGACGATTTTCATTTTACTTGAATTCGATCGACCTACAATGGCTGGACCAAATAATCTTTTAATTGGTTCTGACCTTCAAGAAACCGAATCTGTTGGTGTATCTTGCAGACTCGCTTTCTCTGGTCGTGTCATCTCTATAAGTGAAGATAAGAACTACAAATCCTCGTTCCTCAACGGGCTCAAAGTTTTTAAAGAGAAGATGAAGGAGGGAAGTGTGGATAGAGTTCTAAATGAGACGGAGTTGATTGTTAAAGGGTTTTGCAAGCGTGAGTCAAATATTGATCATTTGATAGGATTGACAGTTTTTATACAAATGAGAGATCAAGATTCGGATGGAAAAGAATTAAAAGGAAGGATTGAATCAAGATTTGGACAAACTGACAAAATCCGAGTTTCCGTCATCGGTGCTTCATTTTCTAAAGAGAAATCGAAGGAAGAAGTGAACAAGTTTGGGAAGGTGACGTTAAAGTACAAAAAATATATTTTTACTCATAGTGAAACTAAAAAGTTAATTCAATAATTATCATTAGCTCTAACTACACCTTGTTATTCATTTAACATTTTAATCAAATGTTAATTATTCATTATTTAATATTACACCTTATTGTGCCTCTTAAACAATTGTGATCTTTAATTTTATCTTTGTATAATAAAGAAAGAATTCAATATTCAGTTCAAAAATATTCCAGTAATTTGACCCATATAAACAATTTAACGTTTCAATTACATTTATGGTATAATTGCTCATTCAAATGTGTAATTTTCATCATTATTAAAATTTAACATTAGACTTGTAACAAAGGTTCTGTGATTTAATCCTTATTTAAACTTTTATGTATACTGCATATTTGGTATACATACTTGTGGTTTGTGTACATTGGACTGTCTTTTATACAAACTATACTTTGCCCGTTCTGTGCGAAAGTTGAACTATCACGATAAAAGATATTTCATTTATTCTTTTTTGCTCACCTTTAGTTTATATTTATAACCATATTCGAATTAAATATTTGGCCTCTATATCATATAAATTATATAAATGTCCCTCATCTTAACACAGCTCTCTGAACAAAGTCTCTTCAGATCTCTCTCAAAGCAACTCATCACTCGCCTCATACGAATATCATTTTCAAATGATCACACCCCTAACGAAGATAAAGAAAATAAAACCAAAGATCCCCAAAATCGAAAATGGTTTGATAAAACTCCTTTACCTCCATCCCCATTAGATAAATTAGAATTGACCTCCACTTTCGGTGAAGAGGTATATGCAGCGAAAAAGGATGAACGCCCAATGTACATACCAGAAGAAGACGAAGTTGACCTGACCCCTCCCACCAATTGTTGCATGTCTGGATGCGCCAATTGCGTTTGGATCGAATATGTAGAAAATCTGGCCAAACATTATTCGAATCCTCAACTCTCTAAAGAAAAAGTTCACAAGGAATTGGAACAAATGGATGACCCGAGTTTGAAGGCTTTCATCATTTTAGAACTCAAGAGTCGGGGCCTTTGGTGAATTTCATCGTATTTACCAGAATTTACCTGAAATCCTGATACCTGTGGACATTTCGGTGCTGGTTCTTACTTAAAAGTAAAGACATTAATGTATTAAAATTTTCTTGCACGAAAGCAAACTTACAATACAGATTAAATTAATAATGAGAGTTATTCAAGATAGTATGAAGAGTTATATTTTAAATTTAACATTCCTCATGAGTCAAATACCGTGATAAAATAGTATTAGAACAAAGAAAAAACGAGTCAATGCATTTAGCGCAAAAATCAAAGTGATATAAAAATAATATTTGAATCGTAATTAAATTACAACCCGAGGAAGAAACAATGAAGAATATTTCCATTTAAACCCTTTCCATGTTTCCATTGTCCGTCTCTCAACGTTCTCGGGTAAAACGAAGCAAGTGAACACGCAACAAATCAACATCATCATATCGATATTAAATACATCAAAACTTCAAAACAGACTACAACTAACCAGACGACTTTATATTCATGATAAAAGGTATTCAAAAATCAACTTCATTTACCATCCTATGCTTTTATTGTGCATGCATAATGCAAACTTGATTAAGTCACAGATAAATTGGATAAATTATTGTAGAGCAATAGTGCCACAATGAATATAGAGTTAGATACTGTTCAAGCATGGATAATCATTCTAATTTGATAAACCTCCCATATTCGACATATTGATCACTTTCTGAATAAAGGGTTAAAACTAGGTCAATTGCTAATTCAAACGAGCAGCCTTTGTGTCAATTATCATGATTCTTTTGCCTTACTTATTTGTAAAACTTTGTGCAGTTAAAAACGGTTTTTGTATGGAATATTATAATGAACAATAAATGTCGAATTTATACTAATAAATATTTTTAAAACTAAATACAATAAAAATACTCTATTACAGTTAAACATTAGCCAAAATTCTTGTCAATTGACAATTAAAATCCGTCAGTAAAATATGCGGTTTATGTACAAGGAAGAAGGAAGCAATTGATGCATTCAAACCAACTAACAAAATGACTATAATTGAATGTCATTAATAAATAATTAAGGAATTGGTTATTACTATCATAACTTGCGTGTTAATTCATTAGAACTGCGTTTTATCACACCGTCACACCGTTACCTCACACAATCCCTCACACCAAGGTAGAAATAAATGTTCAAGTGCAAAAGGAATTAACTAATTAGAGGAGCACGCGGATGCTTAAGAGAATACATTTACTTAATTGTATAGGTAAACAGAAGATTTAATCCTCGGTCAAATTCTTAAGGAAGATCATATTGGATTGAATGGATTTATTAATTACATTAATTAGTCTAATTGCATAAGGAGAAAAACGGGAAGTGATTTTTATCTAATTGGCTATTAATATTATTTAAATGAATTGTTGAGTAGATTGAGATTGAATTGGATAAACCTTGGTGGGGAATTGATTCTTTGAATTAAATCAGTTCCATTTCCATATTTCTATTTCCACCCGTCCCCATCCAGAATAACTGAATAAAAAAGGGGCAATTAAATCCATTAAAAAATGTGCACAAAGATAGAGTCGACCCGAGGATTGATTGATGGATGTATGGATGCGTCAATTGAACCAAGGTAGAACTTTGAGTTGGAAATTTCCGGATCAAATCTACTAATTTCCACATGTCATGTTCAATCCATGACCTGACGGAGATATTCAGATAGGAGGAGAACATGGTTGTTAAACAAAGAACAATAATTATAATATTAAATATAATGGATCCGATGAAGGTTTGACAAGAATAAATGCCCAATTTGTGTCTATGAATGCCCTCATTTAAAATGAGTTTTATTTTTTAAGCTCCTCCACCCATTCCAATTGGTCTACTTGGGTTAATTTTAACTTTGAGAGCATGTGGAATCAATAATTGAATTATCTTATTGTTTCGTGTTTTGCGTAATTCAAAGGTATTTGGATGAGAATTCCTTCGACTGCCCTTATCTGTCGTGATTTGGTTATTATTTATTTATTGGGAAAATTCCTTGAGTCAATATTGTGATTAATTCAATGAGGGATGTTGATTAAACTCGCGGTCTTTTTCATCCTTTTATAAATGTTGACATTCTTTCAATTCCAGTGATTTGGGAAATATTTGGGAAACTGAGATTTCTCTTTCATGATTTTTTAAACATTTGAAGGATTTCCTCATCGGAGCTTTTGCTTAGAAAAGAATTATCCATTTTCATTGAAATTGAAGTGAAACATAAGATAGCACTTATTTAAAAGTGGAATATTAGTAATTAAACGATGTTAAAAAATTAGTGTCAACAAATATGACCAATATAATAAGAGAAGAAAAAGAAACCTGATTACCTTAATTATTATTTGTTTATTTTCCTCACGGCCTCACCACTAAAACATACTTAAATGGGCTTAATGTTAATTCATTGATAATTCATGGAACCTATATGTATTGAATATAAATTATAATTCAATATATCAAAAGTATGAATTCATTCTATACCTTAAATATTGGAACTTTCTCATATTTAAATATGACAATAATTTTTTATACAAATTGTTTATACAAGGTGTGTCTAAAGTCGATGCGTTTTGTTCAAAATCAATCAACTTTTTTTTATTCGGTTTTTATTAAATTTGGCAGTTATATTCCTTATAGTATATCATATCAAATAAAAATACAATTTAACTGGTTAATTAATCTAAATCTTGGCTTCGATACAAAGAAAACCTCCTTTCTTAGGACCTTTTCTGGGAAAATCACACTTTCTCAAAGAAAAGTGACTGTCGTTTATTTATTGTTTAACCATTTCGTCTTATATTTGGCTACATAACATATTGATATATTCCCCAACGAATGGCTATCTTAAAAGATTTTTTATCAATGGTCACCTTTAAGTAATTAAATGATTAAAAAAACTCATCGACTTTAGACTCACCCTGTATATCTTTATTTGGTATACACATAAGTGCTTGAACTCGTTTATATATAAGTATTACTTTATTACTTGCCATTTGTCATCAAATTCATTTCTATTTAATAATATAGGTAACCAGCTTAACTTAACTTTACACCTTTAAAGCTTTAACCCACATCTATGTATTACATACAAATGTATACAACGAACCTTTAAGTTAATTACCTCATGAAGCGAGGTGTCGAAGTCTAAAACCTTTTCTAATTTTCTATACAAAACCTCCATGAAATAAACGTCTCTGTCTTTTACATATTTTAACATTTGAATTAATAATTAATGATCACTTAGTGTAAATTGTATTTCAAATTGTCGGTCGAGTCAATATTTGGTGTTTAGAGAAATTAAGCAATACAAAAGGTGATTGAACATAGGAGATCAAACAATAACATTCAAATATCAAAGAATGATTAAAAGTAACATATCTCATAAGAAATTGTCTTATAAATTAAATTAATGATGGTTGGAGTATCAAATCGTATCTTGTTGGTTCATAATTATATTATTCCATTTTATCTTCTCTGGAAAGACGGAGAGGGATATTTTTGTTGAATAAATGAATTTGAGATTAGGATTGTTTTGTAAATAGGTGGAGGTATAAAGAGGTTGGTGTTTGGTGTGGAGGAACAGCTCCTCTAATTACCTTCAGGAAGGAGGAGGAAAAGGAAGTTGGACGGGGAGAAGCGAGCTGAGTTCAAGTTGACGCCTTCGAGAGATAACAAGGATGGTCGACTTCCCAGAAGGTATACAAAATCGTTCTTTGGGATTTTAACAACATTACTTACTTTTATTTATATGTAGTGTTAATGTGTGTAATATTTATTTCATATGAGTACTTTTATTACTTATATCTATATATCAAATTCGTTTTTTTACAAATTTCATATATTGTATTATTGAAGTTGAAAGCTTTGAAGGAATTCCCAAAAAGGCTTTTTATAAGTCTGGGTGGGGTTTTTTAACTTAATTTTAGATGTGTTTGACAAATACAAATATTTATATAGAGAAGAACTTTTAAGATATTTTCATATACTATATTCCCCAATTTTATATTTGTAGAACTTGTAGAAAGAGAGTAAAACACAGAGTGTCTGATCAGTCTCATGGACCACGAGACCTCACAATTAGTTCACGTGAAGTCTCAATTTATTTGTTGACTCTTTGTTTTTTTTACTTCTTATAAGACCTTTTAACTACTATTTTAATTACATTCGGCTAATTTCTAAAGTAGATTATTTATAGTTCATTCACGGTGAATTTGCGCTCGAGTTATAGGATAGCCCCTGCACCTGCATTATTTAAATTTTGTTACCAACTAAACGAGAATTTTTATTAATGCACATGATGGGCCAATGTATAACTCAAGCGTAAATTCACCGTGAATGAACTATAGTTAATTAACAAGCGTACATTAAATTTTCCAATGACATTACAAAGTAGAAGTAAGACAAAAATTTTAAAATTAAATATGCGCTTACCTATATGTACTGACTATGTACTCAGTATACTGTACAATAATAATGTACTTGTAAGCTGTGTATAAAATTATCCTAATTGTAAAATAGTTAAATTGCATATTAACATGTTACAAATGCCTTGAGTTCTACCTCTACAAAGTATTAAGTATTCGCGCGGTTTGAGGCTTTTAACTTACTTTGACATTGACAAGTTCTTTTTTACTAAATTAACATGTTAATTGGTCGTCGACCTTTAAAAGATAAACTTTGTCTAATTATTATTTATTTTTTAAAAATCAGTGTTTTTGTTTCATTTCAGAGTTTCTCCAGTCGAATCGTAAAGTGTCTATTAAAACTCGAATCAAAAAGGTTGTACAAAAAAGAGTTCCCATTACAGAATGGCTTCCCAAATACAAACCCAGCGACCTCATTGCAGATTTCATTGCCGGGGTCACAGTGGGACTCACCGTCGTTCCACAATCAATGGCTTATGCGGCAATCGCTGGCCTTTCTCCTGAAGTAAACTCTCACGCATTTATATTGCCTATTTACATTAAATGTATTTATATTTTCATCTCTATTTAATCCACATACTACATGTTGCATATAATGTTTCATAATATTTGTGTTTTGACATTTGGTTTCATTGCGTTTAGTGAATTAAATTATTTATTTTATAACTGTTATAATGAGTATACCTATATAAATGTAACAATTATTGTTAATTAACAATATTTTGTAATTTCCAGTATGGTTTATACTCTTCTTATCTTGGGTGTATTCTATATGTGGTCTTGGGGTCATGTCGACAAGTGACAATTGGACCAACAGCTGTCATGTAATTTACCTAACTTTATGTTAATTATGAACAAGATTTATTAGTTTAGTTTTTTTTAATTTAAAGGGGTCTGTTAACATTTGAAACATGCGGACCTGACTTTCCATCTTGTGCAATCCTTGCTGGATTTTACAGTGGAATTTTTGAGCTTGCAATGGCCATTTTACAACTTGGTAAGAAAAGAGCCTTTTAAAATTATTAAAATTAGTTAAAGAATTAAAAGAATAATTTTTTTATTGTAGATAGATTCATGATTTTGTGCTTATAAAATTATTATGTTTGAATTATTTAAACAGGTTGGGTCGTGAGTTTTATATCAGAGCCAGTAACGGTAGGATTTACTGCAGGAGCCGCCTCCACCATTTTGTCTTCTCAAGTTAAAAACTTTATGGGATTGAGTGGTCCCAAAGGGAGTGGATTTGTTGGTTATTGGTCGGCAATTTTCAGGGACATCTCAACTATCCATTTGGGTGATACAGTCATGGGAGTTATCGCTTTCATAACACTGCTCTTATTAAAAGTAAGAGATTTATATACAAAAATATAATTTCATGTAATAACTATCCATACATAATCATTTCTTACATATTAAAATATAGAAAATACGAATTACAAAAATAATATATTGTAAATTGTAATAGGTAGAAAAATATTTTTAATAATTTGATTGATTCGTAGAAATTGAAAGATGTGAAGGTTCGGAATAAAATATTGAAGAAAGCATTTTGGCTCATATCGGTAGCCAGAAATGTGATCATCGTCATTGTCACAACTTGCATCGCCTATTCTTGGCCAGGAACTCCACCATTCAAATTGACCGGAAAAGTACAAGGAGGATTTCCGACCATTTCCCCTCCGATTTTCACTCTTCCGTACAACTCCACTTATCCAGACGATACAAGAACTTTTGTCGAGTCTTTGGAATATTTGGGAACTGGGCCGCTCGTTATTGCTCTCATCTCCATCCTTCAGAATGTGGCCATTTCAAAGGCTTTTGGAAGCGGACAAAGCGTTGATGCAACACAGGAAATGTTTGCTTTGGGGGCTTCAAATATCATTGGAGGATTCTTCAGTGCGATTCCAACTTCAGGGTCATTTTCAAGATCTGCTGTGAATGACTCGAGTGGAGTGAGATCTCCACTGGGAGGATTGTTCACTGGTAATTAGTAATTACAAATAAATCCAAATGAGCTAACTATTCAGTATTCTTATTATTTAATAATTTAATTGTTTTATTTTAATTTATAGGGATTTTGGTGCTTCTTTCGCTCGGTCTTTTAACTCCGACGTTCTATTTTATTCCCAAAGCGGGCCTTGCAGCCGTGATGTAATTAATATTTTTATGTCATTTGATATTAAGTACATTTAAGATTAAAATGAGTATTTAATTGAATCAATTAATACAGATTATTCATTAACAGTTATAGGTCATTTCTTTTTATAATGAGTGTCTTGCAGAAATTGCCAAATATTCAATTTTATATAACAAGTACATTAAAGGTGTTTTTTTCTATTATTGCAGAATCAGTGCTGTGATATCGATGATAGAAGTCGAAACTTTGCTTCCTATGTGGAGAATTTCAAGTAACTCAATAATTTTAATATTTATCTGATTCTATCCAAATTCATTAAGAATAGCATAAATAAGAATTTAATTTTAAATAGAAATCGATTGCATCTCTTGTGTCGTTACTTTCTTCTGTGCTTTATTCCTTGGAATGGAATATGGAATCATCGTTGGCGTTGGGCTCTCAATTGGTTCTCTTCTCTTCAGTTACCTCAAACCCTCATTGAAGCCTGAACTAAGGAGTCTTTTGAATGAAGAAGATGGCCCGAAATTATTTTATCTTCTTCTTCGACCTGCAAACGGCCTCAGTTTCCCATCGGTTGATTTTGTTCGCGGGTCGTTGAATAAATTAGTATTGAAATATGAGCCAGTTTCCGCTTTTGTGGTGGATTTTGACAAATGGAATACATTTGATTATACGGCTGCCACTGCCCTCGTCTCTCTAGTCAAAGGATTTGAAAAATCTAAAAAGACACTCGTGTTTATGAATGCTTCCCATGAATGGATTCAAGCTTTGCAGGTGAATTAATAAAGTGAATTAATAAATTAAATTTTACTTGTTTTATAGTTATTATTGTAATATTTTTAGTAATTTAGTTTTTGGAATTCTGCTTTAATTTTGTAATAAATTATTTTAGGCCATTGGTTTGGATAATCCTCCAGTATGCAAGGAATCAGAATTAGCAGAATTCCTTTGGTCTCGTCGTTATGAACCAATTGAACCTGTGATTGGAACTGTAGAAAAATCATCACTCAAAAATCATCATTTTGACCATAATCCAACAACGCTTGGACAAGGAGATTCAAATTCAATTGACACGGAATCTTCCTCGGGTGCGCGGAGCACGCGACGCCTCTTCTTTTAACTTCATTGATTTACAAATCTCTTTTAATTACCAAATGTTATTCACAACTAAAATTTAATAGTTGGCTTATTTTCTTACAAATGTATCATTTGTAATATTTAAGAAACAAAAAAGAAAAAACTTATATAATAACTTACTTAATAATCGACTTAACATTTAATCATTACGTAGAATATATAAATAATGTTCGATGTTGAATTGGTGAATTCAAATAAAACGTTATTTTTCGTATAGATTTATTTTTCATTTCGTTAAATCTCGATAGCTTGCACTGATACAAATACAATTGGCTTTTAAAAATAAAATTAATAACAACTTTTTTTAATAGCAAATTAACAATAATAACATTTGATATAATTAATTAACATTGATTGAAAAGTTACCATTTATGCAACAAAATCTTTTATGAATAATGAACAAAAATAAAAATTATTCAAAATCATAATAATCTGAATGAATTTGATAAATTTTTACATAGTCGATCTCCAAGTTTGCCTTTTTCCATTGTCTTGCTTCTTGAAATCTTAGCGGAGATTCATTGGGGTAAAAATTCTCCCCTCCGACTGCCAAATTGAAAATGAATCCAAATCTCTCACTGAATGGTCCAGCCAGTCCATTGCATGGCTTTTGGTAATTGAGATCATGAGTGCTCCAGTTTCCAGATTTGGATTCGAAATAAAAAGGAACATCGTGTACAGGTTTGGCATCTACAAAATACACGAGTCGATTTGGAGTCCAAATCACTGCATATTCATGGAATTGCTCGCTTGGGTCTTTGTGTTCAACATTACGTCCGCTCCATAAAGAATGTTCCTTGGTCCGTCCATACAAAGATCTAAGGGAAACTTCGTTGGTTTCACCTTTATGAGAAGCGAAAGTCACTTCTTGGTATTTGCACTTGTTGAAAGCAATGGGGAAGAGCCAAATTTGCGAGTTGAGTTGTTTGCCTTGAGGGAATCTTGCCCGAACCACGTAGGTTCCATAAGTGTAGCCCGGGAACCGTTGGCGGATTCGAGCTGAAGTGTAACGACGATCTTCCTTATTTTCAATTTTAGCTACAATGTTGAGGACTCCGTCTTTAATGAAAGAATTTTCTGGATCTCGAGTGTAACATTGAAGATTTTTCTTCCCAAATACTAATTAACAAAAATTCATTTAAATTAAATAAATTTTAGTAAATTAAGTAAATTATATTATTTATAATTAAACAGCTCCAATTTTTGGCGAACTGAAATTGCTTACTCATTATATTCTATCAGATAGTATTCGTTTATTCATATATAATGAATCAACCGTTAATTTTTCTTATAATTTAATAGTTAATAGTGTTTTAAGTTGTAATGTAATAATTAAAAAAGCTCACTTTCAGAGCAACTCTCATCATAGTCCCAAATTGAAGAGTTGAGTTTTGAATCGAATTCCTCTACGAAAACGAGTCTTCCATCCCATCCGAGAACGAATGACGAGACGGAGAGGACGAGCACGAGCGTCTGCCACATCTTGAACTACGATCTCCTCACACTGCAGTGGGATCAAGATGTGACATTGAGAGTTGAAAACACTTAAAGTGTGTCGACTCACTCAACTCTTGCAGAGTTCAAACCGGATGGACGGGTTAAAGCTTTCATTTTTTATTCAAAATTGGGGCTCGCGAGTTAAAAGTGAAAGGGAGAGGAAATGAAATCTTATAAGGATACTTTGATGATTAATTAAATATAATGGAAATGGACTTATCTACTATAATCTATTTTTTCTCTGCTCGGCTCTGAATTTGAAATAACCGCATCTTTTTTCTAACGTTACCAAATTTTTTAT
>JAQGBZ010000306.1:0-77821 GCA_034687125.1 Neelides folsomi | reverse complement strand
AACTCACCACCTTCACCATGGTGAACTCACCACCCTCACCATGGTGAAAAAACACAAAATGACCAGAAACTCACCACCTTTACCAGGGAACCTTAACCACCTTCACCATGGTGAACTCACCACCCTCACCATGGTGAAAAAACACAAAATGACCAGAAACTCACCACCTTCACCATGGTAAACTCACCACCCTCACCATGGCAAAAAGATTTGGGATGATCTAATCTATTATTATATGTGTTAAAACAAGTAATTTTACAAAATAAAATGTAATATTTTTCTAAATTGGTACTACTGTCCATATTTCGGAAAAAATAGAAAGGAATTTTTTTAATATGCGTATTAGAAAAATCGTAAGTCATTGTCGCATATTATATCTTTATTCGTTTGAGTATATTCAATAGCATTAGCACAATACTAGTTAACAATGTTAACGTATGTATGTTATGTTAATAATATTAACGTAAGTATGCGAAATATGTATATCTAATACTTTTAGTCTTTTCTAGGCAAGCTGTGGAACGGGAATGGAATATTAATATGCGCCCGCAGGGAATACGCCATCTCGGGTACAGATTCAAACATCCAACCGTTCAGTATAGCTTGTCATTGCTTGTTCAACACTATTACTATTTCATAATTATTTTAATCATTTATTCATTTTAAAATTAAATTACAATGATTTATTTAAACAAAATGCCAAATAGCTGTGTTATAGCTGAATGCAAACAAACAGGTAAAAATAAAAGTATTCTACATTTAGTTCCAAAAGACAAATGCTTGTGCAAATCGTGGATTTTAAAATGTAAGAGAAAATATAAAATTAATCCAATAACTTCGAGTATATGTTCAAATCATTTTTACCTTCTATCTTTCATTTTAATCTGTTATAAAAGTGATTTACAAAATGAACTCCTTAATTTACAAATTGTGAAGAGGTTGAAACCCGAAGCAATTCCGTCTATATTCCCAACAAAATGACAGAATCGAAAGTAAACAAGGATTGTGGGAGAAAAAAAGAAGAATCGGCAATAATTAATAAATCGATAGAAGGTATATTCATATTATAATTATAAAATTTATAATTTTAACTATAAATTTGTTATTGGGATAGAATGTATAGACGTTTTTTTAAATTTATTTGAATTTGGCAAGGTTGCCTCTAACCAAATTTGGACATGTTGTTTAAAAGGCCCTTACCAAGATGTCTGCCAAGTCCCAGGTTCGCAAGCCTCAGGGAACAGGTTATTTTTAAAAAAAAATTATTGCGGTCATTTTTTAAAAAATGGCAACTTTTAACTGTTGATAAATGCTTATTAATTGCAACTGTAGTGTTATAATGCTCTAAAACTCTGTCCGCCATCTTTGTTTTTTAATATACACTTATTTTTAACAAAAATACGCCATGACCTGCTAGTTGGTATATAGATGTTGTGTGCTGGGTGGTAACTTGTTATACATGTTTAAATGTGTTAATTTTGTTATAATTTTTTCGATTCAATCTCGTTAAATCTACGTAAGGAATTTTATTTTTACTATTTTTATGATAATTATATACAAAATTAATATGACTCAACCATTGTTAGGTAAATGGTAGTTCAAATTTGTCAATTGTGAGTATGATTTATTACATTTATAGCATTTATATGGTTTTTCTGTTTTATGGTGATAATTTATATGTTGATTCAAGCCAGACAATTGTCTAAATGTTTTTTTGCACATGAAGCATACAATTGGTTTTTCCCCTGAATGTATTCTTGTATGAACTCTTAAATTTCCATTCATTGTATATGTTTTCGAACATATATTGCATTTATATGGATTTTCGCCTGTATGATAAGTATTTATATGAAGATACAAATCATGAATATATGGATATTCTTTCTTACACAAACAACATGCAAATGGTTTTTCACCTGTAGGTATTCTTATATGACGGGATAATCTTTGTATGATTGTAAATGATTTTTGGCACATAATGCACTGACACAATATTTCATTTCTGTGAAATTTAGTGTGAATTTTTAAGCTTGTTAGAGAATAACACGAGTTTTTAAATTCTTGACTGACGAGAATGTTGTCTTACAATATTTGCATGTATGCGTTTTAGTATCATTTGTATTTTTACTCATTGGAAAATCAGTCATGTCGAGACTGGAGTTGGAATTAACCTTGTCTTTTTGATTTTTGCTTAAAGGATTATTTTTGAATAATAAATTAGAATATATTTTATTTATTATTTTAATTTTTTGATCCATTATTAATTTATTTACTTTTAAATATTCTAGAAACTGAAATAAGCTTACACAAAATGAATAAAAAAATATGTATTCTTATTTAATTGATATGATGGAAATAATTATTCAGCAGTTGATTGATAAATATTAATGAATAGGTCACGAAAGGATTGTTTAATTGTCACTTGTCACTCAAATTACTATTAAAATATAAACATGTGGAACAAATATAAAATTTTATTTTTAATAAAAAAAGAAACAATATATAATTATAATAACATTATGGAAAATCACAAACTATGAGTATTAAAAGTATTTATTATTATTTTGGTTTAATCTTTTATATTGGGAATTGATTTTGAATAATTTTAGCGGATTATATATTATTAATATAATATGTGTTGTAAAGTTGTAATGCTACATAGGTATATATTCAATTCCTACTATATTTATCCTATACATACGTGCCTAGTATATCTGGCTTACATGTAATTTAAATAAACAATCAAAAGGGATTACGAAAAGGGCCATTTTCTAATCCATTTGGGTCTCCCCTAAAGGGGTTAAAAATGTAATTATAAATAAAACAGTAAATTTGTTGGCTCGTAACTGTTCTAAGAATTTATTCAACCTCAAATTTATTTTTGCATATACGTCAATCCAATCACATAGGGCTAATAATGTTTACTTATTACAGATAACAATGTAATTATAATTAGAATAATTTGGTGTTAATTAAAATATTATCTTATGTTTTAAAAAAGTTTTGTAGATACCTAATTCAATAAGACTGGCTTTTTATAAGTTAATTAGGAATTTAGATTTTCTTTTTTCTTAAAATTTACAATGATGATAAGTTTAAACTTTTAAACTACCTACAATATAAATGAATAATTATTTCGATTTTAAGAATTTAATATTCTTAAATTTCCTAAAATTTAAAAATATACTTTATCTGATATTTTAATGAAATATTGTATATTGAGTTGAGTTCGATGTAAATAAAGAAATAGTTTCAATTTCACAATAAAAATTTATTATTCGACTAACTATTTGTTATTCAACTGTAAATTCTATAAAATCTAATATTAATTTACGGGAATTTTCTGTTATGTAATGTATTTAATACTTTTTTATCACACTACATCTTCATACAACCATAAATTTATGCTTAAATTCTACTATAAAATTTTTATTGACATTTTTTCTATATTCAAATTGATCCAACAGTGTTGCATCAATTCATGGCTTTAATTTAAATTGCATATTGTATAGACATAGACCATACCATAAAGAAAGAATTATGAACCAGAATATTTCTTTATTTATGTTAAATAATAAATACGAATACGACTACTTTCTGATTACTATAACTATATATCTAGTATTTATAAACAGGTTAATAGACATGTGTATGTTCACTTTCAATATTTCATTTACACTGATCATGATACAAGGATTTCAGGTGAGTTCAGGTGAGGGTTTACATTCATTATCCATGTACAGTTACGATTTTCGATCTTAATTTAATACTAACAAAATTCGGCATTTCTTTCTTAACATCAATCTTTGAATATTGATAACAGTTTTAACATTTAACATTAATATTTTTAAGAATGTATTATATTTTAATTCAGTTAATTTTTTCAGATTGAAATATTCTGATGATCTGCAAGTAGAATAATTAATGTTGGATATTAAAATAAAGATTTTAAATAAATGTACCTACAGATAATAACAATAACCTTATAAATTGTGAGACATTTACTAAATTAGTAATTTAATTTCTCTAAGTATTTTATTCGTGTCTTAACTAACAAATTGAGTATTGTAAAATTTCAATACTTTCTTGTATTTCAAATCTAAATTTTTAGGATATTTACAAACATCTAAAATTCTAATCTTATCGTATATTACATTTTTAGAATTATTATTATAATATGATCAAATATATAAATTAATTAATTGTCAAATACAATAAAAATTAATTAATTTATTTTTTATAATGTCGCTATTTCAATTTACATTATAAAATCATAAATATACATGTTAGTATCATTAACTTAATTATTTTTACTTTATACTTATTTTATCATACGAATATTTCATACCCGCGATTTAGTTAAATTAAACATTTTCCTGTTAGTTTTAGTAATACAAATCATAAAACAGCATTAATGTTTAAAATAATTTACTCTTATTTTTATTCTAAAACTGCGACGCAACTTTTATGGATGTTTTTGTTTTTAAATTATGAATATTTAATTTATTACGAGTTCCACTGCATAAATATTTAATATGCGCAATATTTAATCATAGTGTACAAATTGACTAATAATCTATTCATTAGAACACAGAGAGTTATTTTATATTTGGCTAATTTATCCAGCCTGCCTCTCTGGCGCTCCCGTTGTAGTACTACTGTTGAGGATTTCTTCACTCTGAAAGTCGTAATGGTTCGTGGGGGGCGGGATGGTCGGAGTCTCACTTTCCCCTACAGGAATCGGCGGCGTGGTCGTCGTCGTCGTAGTCGAACTGTTTAATTCCTTCCAATTCGGTTGCGTCCCTATTCGATTCATCAGATCTTCATTCTCCTTTCGAACTGCAAGACAAATTCAATTAATTTACAGTTTTGTATTAATCTAAAATCGACGAATAAATCAAAGCAGAAGTATTGAAATGGAATGAGCACATAAATGCATATTTTAAAATTTCTAAACATTTAAAGCCTAACGTTAAATTAAACTTGTACGTTATTATGGTTAGTATATTAAGTATTTATATAAAATTCCTTTTATATAGAGGCCGGAATATTTGAAAAGAAAGTAAATTTATGTAAGTGGGTTAAAATAAATATTTAGCGGAAGATCGTAATTCTTCCCGGTGTCTATTTATCCGAATTCCTTCCACATTCCAAACCCAGGCCTCCTTGCATAATGAGGGGACGGAACGAGGAAACTCAATCTCCGCTCATCCGCTCATTTCCATTCAAACCCCAAACACACAAATTGTATATTTGCACAAAACTCCAAATGACATCCAATATAAAATATTTATTTAGTCTGGGCTAAAATCTAACCTACAGAAATTCCCTTAGATAATTACAGATATAATTAATACTCTTAAAAAGTTTCACTAATATTTTAAAGTAGCAGGCATATGGTTTTGAGATCTAATAAGTTTTTGTGAAAAATCGGAATTATTTAGTTTAATTTTACTTAAAGGCCTCGGAGTCATTAATTAAGATGTCAATGTAATTCCCGACTTGACCCAAATAAAGAGAGTACAAGTGAGTCATAAATAAATAAATTTCATTAAATATATCTTAAAACCTCTTTCCAGTCGGAAATGAGAATTGATGGGAGGGAAAGTTCGAATGGGAAATTAAGACTTGAACTTCTCTGGAATTCTTTAACTCTCAAGGGACATTCAAAATACTTTTAAACCCCCCCAGACTTTCCGTTCTTACTTTTTTTATCATTTTAGCTTGAATGTTTTTAAACAAAAGATAAGTTTTGGAGTTCTTTCGTTAAATTAACATTTAAAGGGAATGTTAAATGAGAAAAAAATTGTAAAAATTTTGTACAAAATGAATGAGAAATCCTCTAAAAGTATTTTACTTCTGTTGGAAATTGGGAAGTGAAATGGTAGAAATAAAGTGTAATTAGGGATGTTAAAGGGAAAGTAATTATAAAAATTAAAGGTTTCCTATCCGCCTTCCCCGAGATTTATCGTCTTGAGGGCGAATTAAAAGGTAATGAGGAAAGTTAATTAAGTAAAGGAAAGGGAAAGTTAGAAGGTTTGGGAAGGATCTGTGAGAGTCATCAGCCACATCCTCGACACTCTTTAACCTCCCATTAATCCAATATGTTACTTCTTTTTTTAAATTTCGCAAATTACATTTTCCAATCTATAAATCTTAAACATCTATTAATCCAAAATCCCTTTGGTTTTTAGCAATTAGCTAGATTTAGTAAGTTACTTAGTAACGCATTAAATAGTCTCGTATTGCTATATGTTATATTTAAAGACCATTCCTAGTGTTATCGATCTTATAATAAGACTCTTATTATAAATTTATTGTGAGTGTAAATTTGAAAAAAATAAAAACCCTTTGTGTCGATCGTTGGTGCAATATGCAGAGTGAAGAAGATGCACATGAGAGCAATTGCTATAAACAGCGAAGTTCCCAACACGACCGCATAGCCAACTTTCCTATGTCGCTGTTCCTTCGGTGGCAAATCCTTCAGCGGGATATTTGAATTAAATACGAACGAATTGCTTCGTGAGTTTCTTCTCGAAGGCACAGCAATTGAATTCTGCCTTGAAAGGGGCAAATGACCATAAGGACTCAAACTCAAAGTTGTGCTCATTTGACGTTGAAGTAAATCCCGCCCTAGTCCTGAATTAGTCGGAGCCAGAATTAAAATCCCTTCTCCGGCCGCGGCATTTAAATTGAATCCATAAGCGGGAAAATTCCCGGAGGCTCTTCGCCCTTCAATTAAAACCCTTGGCAATGATCCAGTGGATCCTGTAAGTGAATTTCTGAGACTTCGCTGTTCCATCAATTTCTTCTTTTGGATATTTGGCTTGTCATCGGCGCTCCGCTGTCTGGTAATGACCAAATGGGGTTTTTGTAACAAAATCCCGCGCTCGTCCTCGGCCGAACTCTTTCGGCGGGACTCGCGGTGTTCTGAATAAAGAGATGAATTTCTTCTTAAAAGAGATTCGGCTTTGGTCACTAATTGAAGTTCTTCGAGTTCCGTTTCAATTTCGGGCGTTCGTTCCGTTTGGCTACTTGCGTCCATCTTCAAATTTCCCGGGAGTCTTCAATTTAACTTTGATTTTTGAGGGGATGAACAGCCGGCTACGAGATTTCCTTTTCAAATAAATTCTTGGTTTTAGAGGGCCTTTATCCTTTAGGAAGGTTTTTCTTCCCTTTCTCAGATTCCTCACTTTTGATCCTCTTTGAGATGAGTTTTAGGAAATCTCCTTTTAAACTCCTTGTTCTCAACCACTTCTGACGTACTGAGAATCCTTGAATTTCAAATATGAAATAAAATCTCCAACTTTATTTTAACACCTTAAGTCATAGTTTTCCTTTCGTATTTTAACCTCTTTTTTAAAATATTTAAATTTTAAAATATTATTTTAACCCACAGTGAATATTTAATGACCCGCCAAATATAAATCTGTACAAATAAACATTGATTTGGGAAAAAATCAATATTTATTGACCCACCAGAGAGGAAAATGAATTAAATTGTATGATTGAAATTCTATCCCGTGAATCAGTCGATGTGGAAGGGTTGGATGTTGAGGAATTTAAACTGGGGAAAGGGAGTGAAGTGAAAGGCAACATTTGACACAGATGCTGAAAAGTCCTTGGGGTTCTGAGTGAGTGGTAAAATGAGATTTTTGGAATTGAGAGAGGGAAATGAGGATAATGGACCATGGGCGAATATTCAACAACATTTGCCTTATCGCGAGTCCTTTCTTTCTCCTGGAGGGTCAAAAGACTTCAAAACTCCGGAAAATATGTAAATTAACTTTTCACAACTCGACGCTCAATTTAAATTAATTTTCCATATGAATTTCAATCCTCCGGCTGAGCAGATTAAATTTTAGAAAATTTGAATTAATTCCTCTTTTTAATTACCTCAACTTTTTACTAACAAAATTCCAGAGTTAATTAAGCACAAAATTAAACGTTTTTATAATATAAACTAATCGATTTTGCTTTAAGGCTAAGTCTCGTGTTTAATAATAACATATAATAAGAATATTGTTTATTTTATAAATCTTTGCATGTTGGTAATAACAAAAATTTAGAACTTTATTTACTAGAAAAAAATGTTAAATATTATTAAATTTTATGTAAAATTGGAAAGTTTTAAATTTCAAAGTTGAATTAAAGTCTAGCTTTTAAATCAATACGAAATCCTTGGTTTATATTTATTTTATTGATTGTTAAATTATATTTGGACCTCATTAACATTTTATTACCCTCATTGATTTTCAAATAACATGGAAGGGAAATAAATAACTCAGGTTCTCTCATTCACAGTGAAACGAGTTCCTTGAGTTCTTCATTTCCAAATACAAATTGACCATTGTGAATTGAAATACTGTAAGTGAATGTTTGAATAATTGAAGTGTTTTCAAACACCGAAATTGAATTTTCCCTCTACGGCAAATATTAAATTTGAATTGAAATGAGAAAATGAGAAAAATAAGAGGTTTTTTCAAAGGGGAATCACTGGTAATCCGATTTATTCTTTACATATAAAATATCTTTGTGTCTTGAAGGGTTTTAAATTTTCCAAGAGCTTTCGCTTCAAGCCTTAACCTATATAATACAACAGGAGTAGTTTTATATAATATTTGAGTTATATGTTCAATTCTCGAATTACATATAAAACTCTTGAAAATATCACAGACATAGAAAAGATAAAATTTCATCTAAGAGATAGGAAGAATAAAATATATACTTTTATATCATATTGTCAAAATACTTATACTTATTGGTATGTATACATATATTAAAATTGGAAATGAACATTATAACTACTATTTATTATACTACCTTGTATGAACTCCTACACTTTGAACTCGCAGTAAATTAGATGTAGTAGAACTTCAGAACTGCATACAAAGCAGGTAAAAATATGAATGGGTTTTTCCCTATATGAATTTCGAGTTGGATAAATTAAGTTTACTGGGGATTTGAGAAATGAGAGAAATTTCATTTTCATTTATTCCTAAGGCCATTAAACTGGATTTTATCTCCTAATGGCTCCATTGAGTGGAAAGGGGAATTAACGGGAAATAACCAAAATCCTTCATGGGGAGAAATCCAACCCTTCATAAGCTATGACATAATCACGGCTAATATAAAATACCATATATACCATATACATCAAATATCCAAAATATTTTACACCAAATCCAATTAAAAATTCACAAAATTCAAAATTTATAAAATCCCGCCAATAACATGATAAATTTGATTGGGTTAAAACTTTGCCAAACCCTTGAAATGAAAAAGTTAAATAGGAAATTGGAATGACAAGATTTACCTGGAATTTTTATTCTTCCCGTTTCCTCATTATTGAACCGGGAAAGCGGACCAAATTGAATTGGAAGTTTCCGGGCGCGGAATGAAAAGGCGAAAAAACGTTTTTCGGAAGAAGTAATTCCTCAAATTACATTTTCCTGGAGAGAAGCTCCTTCAGTGGAATGAAGGAATCCTTATATTTGATATAAGTAAGTATTTGGCCCCTTTGCTGCTTCTTTCAACTCTCTGTGTTGAACTTCTATTGATTTTCTCCCCGTGTGCTTGGAATATTTTCCAAACTCCCACGTCCTCCGCTTTTCTCTTTATAAGTGACCATTCCGCTCTTCGATTCAACCCCTTCAAATTCAATGAGAAACTGAAACCCGGCAAACTTATCAACTTACTCCCGAAACATGTTTTTCAAAAGATTTTTCACTTTCTCTTCAAAATTCACCACTTTTCAGTTTTTCCTACATTTCGGGTGTTTGCTCAATCAATAACTTAAGCGTATTTTTCCAATTTCTCTAGGAGTTTCGAAATTTTCAGGAATTTGGAGATCTTCGAGTTTTTGATAATTTTAGGGTTTTCAGGTTGGTCTTGATTTCTTGATCATTTGATTCTTTGTTTAATTGTAGTTATTTAATTAAACTTGAATTTCCAAGATTTTATTCTATACAGAATTTAATGTGTTGTTTAGCAACTAATGAACTAGTGTGAAATTTTACTGTTTTTGTATGAGTGTGTTAATCACACTCAATAACGTTATTTATAATTTCTTGGCAATTTTTTCCAAATTTTGTTGGAGATCTTAACGAGTCGAGGAGAAGATTGGAACTGGGGGAAATAAACGAACTTGTGCCTTTTATGTATTTTAGTAGGTAAAATAATAGAAAATGTTTGGTTAAGTAACTACCAAAGAGCACAAATTCTATTATTTATACCCATTCTGAAATATAGGAAGCATGGAAGTTCCAATGTTTCCAATGGACTAACTCTATCTTCGAGATCAAGTACATTATGTGTGGATGTAGGTAATATGTTTGGAGCTCATAAGCACACAGAGCTTAGTTTTAAGTTTATAACTCGAAGAACATTGGGTTTATAATAATAAACAGGAGCTATTTTCTCCTCCGTATCTCTCAGCTCCATCAACTTAATCTTAAATTCCCTCACACCATCAATTCCCAAAGACCAGGAGAAAGAAATGTGAAAATAATAATCCAAATGTCAAAAGTTGAAAACACTCAACTCTCCCTCACAAATCATTTTCATATCTTAACCTGTGTACATATGGTATAATTATTGCACAATGTACTCATAATGTATCATGATCAATTATGTACTTACAATGTTAAATATAATAGAATATCATATTATTTATTTTATATGACTCTACAATTTAATTTGACTGGCTTCATTTGGCACTAAAATATATTATTTATTATTCAAATTAATATAGTATCATGAATTATCAGTATAAAATATATTATAGTATTTGATATTATAATAATTATGTATAATATTTATCACGAATAAATATTGTGTTAATTAGGTTGTAAGAGCAAGGTTAGGAAAAGGATTTAAATCCAATTTGGTATCAAATGGAACCAAATCCCCAAATTTGTCCAAACAGGCTACGACCATTATGAGAGTCATTTTGAGGAAAAGGGCGAATCGGATATAAAAATGTGTAGTTGATGGATAAATCAACTCATTGAGAAATTCCTTAACTTTTTGATATATGGCCTGGATCGATCCATGATGTTTTTTCACATAGATTTCTCGATCCCATCTGTAACTCTCTTTAATCTTGTACAATTCCGAATACTTTCTCCGTACAAGTATTGGAGCTGCCTCTGAAGTTGCAACCATTATGTATTATAAGAGGAATTTATTTTTCAAAACTTAATCGAAATCTTGTAATTTATATACGTCAATTTCTCGTAATATATTTTGATATATTTTTCCAAAATATAATGAATAACTCAAAAAACTTTATTGCTTTTATAACTTGATTCGATTTTTATCGTTTTTACATATATACATAAACCATTTATACGTTATTTCTTGATTTACATTTACCTTCACTATTGAACATACAAAATGAATTGCCTATTTAAAATTAGAATTATTTATGTTTCTTAATGTAATATTGTAGCTATCTTCTTAAATACCATAAACCATATATATGAAAAAATAAAGCTATGTGTAATAATGGTTTTACAAGAAATTATTTGTAAATGTAGTATAAGTATAGTATGTATAAGATGGGTCAAGACACAAGATGGAAATTATAAAGGAAATGTAAATTTGTAGTTTTTATAATAGACGAAACATTTTGTTTATACACGCGGGTTGTTTGTTTACACAGTTTTTACGTTCGGCTCGGTCCGGGAGATTGAAGGATGGAGAAAACCCAGACGAATTTTTACAACACTTAATTAGCCCTTTGATTTATAAACTTTTAATCTTTCAAATCTTTCCGCTTCCTAAATGTCTCAAAGGACAATTTTGAAAAAAGACAAAGGAACTTGAAATTGTACAAACTGCTCAAGTTGTGAATGAAAAGTTCAGCGGATCTCCCTTTGTTTGTCTAAGGATTGAGGGCAGTCGAGCAGAGTTCTTAAAGGGATTTCCTGGCTGGGAGCCATTTGATGCATTTTGTGCAAAGACGCAAAGATATATGGGAAAAGTGGATGAGTTTGGTAAAATTAGCATTCACCCGTCAACTCCTTTATGAGAACTCAAAGTGAAGATGAAATTTGGAAGGGAAGTTGATGGGATCACACGCTAAGCTTTAACTAATCACCTTCAACAAAAAAAAATCTCAAGTTAATATGACCTTAACAACTTTTACATAAAATGAACAAAAGTGTTAAAGTTGAATTTGGAAATAGGATTTTCCCAATTAGACATTTTTAGCCTATCACATCAAAATATAAATTTCACATCTATAAGAATTTCCTGTTTATAAAATACCTGTATGTATCCTTACATAATTATGGATAATTACATAATTATGTATGTACTCATACTATCTATTTATGTTACATTTTCTGATCTATGAATGAATATGTAAATAAATCGGTAAATGCGTTAAATGCCAAATTTAAGTAAATGTAAATAAAAAGAGGTTAATTTGGTGTGAGTGGAATTTTGGCTGAAAGAATTATGTTACGACTTCAATTTTGGTTTACAGTTTACAAGGCATAAATGTTTTTTTTGTAAAATTTGCCATATTAATAGTTTTTATAAAACCTGTTTATTAGTATATTTATATACAAATACATGTATTATGTGTATATTATTAGTATTTTAAATGTACTATATGTAAAATGTACTCTTTTATATATATTTACATATTAAGTAAAGTATTGATGTTAGTTGTCATTTTGTAGTCTTATCACTTTCTATACTGGGAATTTCTCTCCCGGGAATTTTGCCACATGATAAGTTTACATAAGTTTTTAAAGGTTAAATAACTTGAGCCATTCTAAATTTCGTAAGTTTTTTACATTTAATAATAATATTTTTTGGCTATTTCTCGAGCCAACAAAGAGCTGTGGGAATGGTTTTGGTGTATGAAGAAAGAAGGTGAGACTTTTCAATCTTCTTCCAAAGCCCTTTCTTCCATCAAGAGGGAATTTGTTAAGGAGAATTGTATGAGGAAGTGACAGGAGTAAATGGAAACTCGTGAATTCTTTGGCTATTTGAAAAGGGCTTATTACATAAATGTGAATTCTCTTTGACAGATTCTACGGGAAAAACGTCAATTACCGAGAAAAGTATCTTGCACTCGGCGTACAGTAAATACAATTCTTTACACAGGGTGTGAATTGTAATTGTGAGAGGAAGGATGGGAAAGCCCAGGAAGTTGTTTTTAAAGATTGAGTATAAATGGAGAAGATGGGGAAGCGATCCCATCAAAGAGAGGAGATGAAAGTGACAGGGGAAAACAGGAGAATTTGAGATTCCATTCCACACCTTTCCCCAACCCATCAATTATGAATCCGCACCATCACCCGAACCAAAACTCATTTATTCCTTTCACCACTCAAACCCACACAGACTCCAAATAACGAAGAAGTGCACATCAATGCACAAACAACAATTTAACCAATTGCTTTATTGATTTAATGCAAATTGTTCCATTTTCCATTGTATTGGAAAATCTCGTTTAAATTTCTTATTAATATTAAATGCGAGCTAATTTAATTTAAATGATGAAAAAATCAATCCTTCATTGCAAATTTTAAAACTCATCCATTTTATCTGTTGTATCTGTATTCTGTATATACATATCATATATCAATATCATATACATCTGTATTCTGTATATAGGATACTAGGAGAATTTAGACTTTAAAATATTTAAGAATTTCTTAAGATCAATATGAATCCGCACTTTTAAACCCAAACAATGTATTCATGTATTCCGTTTCCGAATTTACAAAGGCTATAAAAGAATGCGAAAACTGTGCCGTAGAATTTCAAGTTGTGAGGGAAAGTTTGAAAATGTGGGCGAATTCCAGAATAAAGGAATAGTTAACCTTTTAACGACCTCGTAAAGAAATGTGCGGGAATTGTGAGAACTTCCCTTCTTCTTTTAATGTGGAGTTGTGGGGGCTGATGAAGAGACTCCCTCAACTTCCATAACATCCAATATTTCCACAAACCTAAATTTTACAGACCGTGAAATGAGAAGAGAAAATCAAAAGTTTCTCTCTCCAAATGGTATACCAAGTTAATCCAATCGTTTGTGCCCCTTTCTCCTCAACTAACTAACCGTCTTTAATTGGGAGATTTTAAGAAGGAAAGTTGGACAATTCGCCTTTGTCCCTTCGACCTTCTTCTTTCAAAACGTCCTTCACATTTAGCTTTCTCCGTTTCATCATAATGAAAGAAATCCCGGATTAGGACTACCGTATAATCAGAATCATATTACTTATAAATAATAGTACTAATATTATTAATAGTAATAATAATATTATTTCATTATAAATATTTGTAATATACGGAATATACCATATAGTAAATAAAATTTTAAAATTTAGAGCAACATTCTTTACTGTAAATCTGTAAAGTATGTATTGATAAAGGTATAGTTTGAATAAAGGTATTTGGAATTTGATATACTCGTATAGCTATTAGCTAATATAGAGATTTAATGGTTTAGGATTTGTCTACTATTGATTTATCTGCAAAGGGCATTTTGCGGGTCTGGGTCTGAAAAAGGTTTTTGGCCATATGTGGTCGTTTAATAATCGCCTGTCGACTCGGAATTCCTAATGAATTCCCAATACTTCAACCACTGTCGTCCTTTAAAAGCCGAGTTGTGTGAGAGAGCGGCGGAGATTAAAATCTCCCCTTCTGTTCTCCGTCTTGAGAGGGATAAATTGGGCGGAGATGACCAATATATTTCACACCGAATATCCACATGGGGATTTAAAATGTCAAACCCGCCTCTCTAAATCATACCAAATTACTCTTCGCCTTTCACACTTCTTTAAAATCAAATTTCCCTTTCTTTCTTTAATCTTCGGCCATTTCCCATTCACGGCACTTTATAACTCCAAACCCCTTTATCTTAAACCCATACATTTTACACGCTTAAATCCAAGTTGTTTAACCTACTTTAATATTCACTTTACAGCTTGGACTGAAAATTATTTGGTTGAATTTTTATGTTAAATTCCTATTTGACTTTCATTGCCATAAACTGAGTGGGTTTTAAATACTAATGCGAAAACTTGATAAGGCATGGAAAGCCCAAAAGCAAAATTGCAAAAAATTGCAAATTGCAAGAGAAAGCAAAAAGTGTCTTATGATGACACTAAAACGCGCTAAACCTCTTAAGCTTTAACTTTAAATTGCGAATTTAAGCTTTTAGATGTAGATAAAGCTGAAGGAGATTATGAATGTAATATAATAAGATAAATAAGATCAAAATAAATAAAAACCTAAGTCGTCGATTAGCGGAGCGAGACGTAAAGTAACTCCGACGAGCAACATGCTCATGGCCAGAAGTGCCAATGCTGTAACCACAATCGTCCATTTCGCCCGTCTTGCTTCATTTTTATCTTTGAATCCGAATCGGGGTGGACGTGGACGAGGGATTCGTCTCCTGGCGACGACAGCGGCTAAGGGAACCGCCGTTGCTAAGCCTCTTTGAACAGCCGTCAAATGCCAGCCTGGGGCCAAAGTCCCCGAGACGGGGGCGAGGGAATATTCGTAAGTGACACTCGTGGCAGGCGGCAAACTCGTCACCAAAGGAACCGTATTTGTCAAATGATCTTCTCGCATCATTTCCCCCACACGGAGAGTTTGAACGCTCCCAGGAGATCCGCTCAAATCCCCCATTGAACACGAACGCGGCCCTGGCCTGGAGAAAAATAATAAAGTTTAATCAAAAATCATTTTCATTCAGTCAATCAGTTTTATTATTTTCATTTATCTGATTAAATTCTGTCTTATATGCTAAATATTGATCAAACTATTAAATTAAATTAATTCAATAACTCTCGCGTTTTTTATTGTTTAATGAAATTCACCAAACTTTTGGCTGCATGACTCACAAATTATGACTCATGCCCTATGACCTAACTTTAGGAATGCAATTTTTATCCTTAATGTTAGTTAGTATACTGGCTATATGATTCCTGTACTGATTCCTATCATATTTTATGTATTTATTACACGAATCTTATAAAATATTTAAGTCATATAAGATTAAACGAATAATGGTATAAATACTTTGTTGAGTATGTATATGGTATATTACAGATATGAAGCATGTGAAGTATGAAAATATGCAATTTAACGTTATTTATTTCCACACCAATTTATCAATAACTGTGCGAGTGTGAGTTTGTGAGTAAAAGTTAGGGGAAAGCCAGAAATAGTTTTTTTTTTGATTCACCTCATTTATAATTTATGTGTTATTCTGACAGAAGGAGTTGAGATTTCCATTAAGAATCAATTGTCCTAGAAAAAGAAAGAAATATGCTCTTTCTATCTTTCCTATCTTTTGGTATGTTCGATCCATCTCCCCACTTCCCTGTCTTTATAAGAGGTCTCGGAGAAACGTATCGCGTCGCGGAGGATAAATTGGACACTTTCTCATATTGAATAATACGGGGAGTGAACGACCTGCTGCGTCGCTACCTCAAATCCTTCTTTTACCTCCATTGTCATCTCACCACCGAAATAGAACAAAAAGGACAAATGAAATTTCACGACTCGTCCGACTTTCTCCATTTGCTAATCCTCCTGGACTTCTCAAAACGATTACATTATTAACGGGGAATTGATTCGTTAAAAAATAATGAAATTCAATCGAAGACTGAAATTGGAAATGGAAAAGTCGCTGACGTTGCTCAAAGACCTAAAATCTCCTCTTTTCTTTTAAGGGTCTATCAAAGCTCAAAGGCAATATGTACAATATGTAGGATACTTACAGTCCATATAAATTCCCATAGGATAGGATTTGGCCCGATTTGGAATTTATTCAGAGTTTAGCTGGGATTTGATAATTGATAATTGTTATAGGAATTTATGTTTGGTTTTATAATTGTGGTATTTTGTTTATAGGATGATTTTTGTTATAAAATGAAACCATGGCTGAGATAATAGGATAAAATGGATGACAAAAGAAATGAACAAAGTGGAGCGGCGGTAAATTTGAACGTGTTTTTCCCTTTTCATTAATTTCATTTGATGTGATTGTTCTCGGGTTTATGGTCCCGGTCGGTGTTTGTATATGGAATAAGTTATGATGGGATGGGCGGAGAATTATAGATAAATAACTTTTCCTTTTCACCACGTTCTCCCCGTTGTATAAACAGGGAAGGGAAGCTCATAACTTTCCACCACAAGATTAAAGAGATTGAAGGGAAACCCGGACTTTCTCATTTCTCCTTTACAATAACAATAAATGTAAAAAATGAGTTATGGAAAACATACGCCGACAGAACCTCGGCCAGTTCAAATAAAGTACAAAAAATAAATTCTCATCTTACTCTCAACGTCTCAACATTATTGCAATTTCTTATGAACTCAATTTTATTTTTTTATGTCTAGCTTTATGTCTAATTTCCAAAATCTCCAATTATCTTTATAATATTCAGACTCGAGCTTTTTTGTTGGCTTCAATTTAGATTCCTTTGTAAATGTATTCTTATGTAATTTGCAATTTACTGAATTTCGATATTAAATGTTGTCTGATTGTCTGATTATGTTTTTCATTTAGCTTACGTAGGATTTTACTTACGTCCTGCTAGCTGTTGTAATATATGGCATTTAGTATACGGAAATATGCAGCTAATCAAAATTCTTTATCGGGAATGCTGTAATGAATAATTCATTTTTTCTCATTAGAATTTGATTCATATAAATAATGAAAGATCCAATTTCCTCTGTTGTAACATGAATACCATAAATTATCAAGGTTTTGATTTCCTTTTCGTTAGTATCGCAATTTAAACATTCATTTGATTCATTATCATTCAGAGTAATGAACAAATAGTTAAATGTGAGTAATTGTAGGGTAATTGAAGTTTAATGGGAAAGGACTTCAATTATAAGGGTAGGTATATGATATGAAATTGCTGTGATTAGTTTCACGAAATAAATGAACCAATATGAGTTTATATTTAACATTAGAAGAATGGGTAATGAAGCATAGGAGGATGTTGGACGTAATTACAATCCTGTGGGTTGGTGTGGACTGTGAGATTCAATTTGGCTCTCTTGACATGAGCAAACACATCAAGTTCCCTTTTCCGCTCAACTTGTCTTTAGAGATGAAATGTCCAAATCTTCTCACATTATTGACATCCCTCAAATATTGAAATTCTCTCTATCAAATGGTCCAACAATGCATTATGACAAAATTACAATATGAAGATATATGAATCCAATATACTGAATATTACTATTCTCTTATGATATAATCCTTTATAATAATATACCATGGTATAAATGGATCTATAAATCTTTTTGGCAAGGTTTCAATATGCTCATATTTGTACAGTACACTCTGTACATTTAGAATGAAGTTTTTAACATGTTAGTTATAGGTCTAATAAAAGTCTCGTATAAATGGCTTAAAGAATCCTCGGTGTGTATTACAATGTACATAAAGTGGTGGTGAATTTTATAAGTAAATAGAATATCCAATTTCACATATATGAACTTTCCCCTTATGAGGAAAGTGGCGGAACATTTTCCAATAAACTTTTTATCTCTTTTCCTCACACATCATCATAAGCTTGATATGATTTTTCCATCACGCTTTGTGAGCCCCAAACTCTTTTATTTCCTTCTCATTTTATTAAATTATAATATACAGTAAAGTTAAATTATAATTTACTTTTATTCACTATCATAAAAACGGTCCTTTGGGTTTCCCTCAAACATACAGATTTAAATGAAATTTGAATTTCTTACCCAAATAAAGCGGCGGGAAAGGATCGATGAGCTGGAGCGTTTCCGTTGTTACAATTATTCCCCCCACTTGGGGGATTATGTCCATAATTTCGGCCATGTTGGAGCAAATGCCTTTTAGGGAACATTTGATGTGAAGGGAGTTCGCCATAGTCAAAACTCTGATTCTGCTGGCCCACTCCGAACCGCGTAAATTGTGAGGAAATCTTGGGGCTCTTAGCCCTAAATAAATTCGTACTGTTATTGAAATTCCCACTGGTCATTCCATAAGGAGCTTCGCACGGAATGAGCGGTCGACTCTTTTTATTCTCTTGTAATAAAAGCTGAGAGGAATTTGGATGTCTTTGTAAGCTGATAGGCGAAGCATGGTGACCCAAATGATGACCTAAAAAGTTCTGTTGTTGGCATGGTGATTGCAAAGATTGTTGATGATGATGATGAATATTTGGATGATTATTTGAATGATTAATTGAGTGATGTCCCCCGTGACGACGCGGTGATGGGACAGCGAGAAAAGTCCCGGTATTTTTATCAGAATAATCCCCTGTATCCATTGCACAATGTTTTTGTCTTACTAGTCTCCGGGACTTTTTCGCTGGGCTTTGCTTCATTTCCTCGTCTCCTTGGGTCATTTTTCTAAAGTAGGAATTGAGACCTCCTGAGGAACCGGCGGGTGGCGGGGGAGGTGGAGGAATTAAAAGATTTTTACAGCTGTTTGAGTCTCCATCGAAAGAAAGAGATTCGCGACCGGAATCTCCCCAAGAAATCCGCGAACTTGGCGGAATCGGCATGCAATTCATCAATTCCGTCGCAGACAAAAATTCCCGTTTGGTCTTCTTCTCCTCACTAGGGAAATTCTTGGGTTCATTCAAACTCTCCGTCGGCACGTTTTCATACACACGTTGGGAAATGGTGAAACATTCCTCGGCTTGTTTATTTTTCCTATTTGGGGACTCAGAGGCCAAGCGGCGCGGCGGGTAAAATGGCGGTAAAAGCGGCGAGGTCGAGAGTTCTTCCGATTCTGAGTCAAGCGGTGAAGGCATGTCGTCTTCGGCCGTCCACGTTGAAACGTCGTTGAGGTTTTTCTCCATCCTCTAATCTGGACGGAGGAGAGGAGGACACTGCGCTCCGCCTCTTCTTCCCGGTCGATAAACGGTTAAAGACGGTAGACTCATGCGGCGGCTCCGACTCGACCGAAATCTTCTCTATGTCCCTCCAAAGCATTCAAAACCCTTCCAAAGCCCTTCCGAACCCTTTCCAAAGGTATATTCCACAAAACTCACCTTTTCCTCTTCAATTCCAGCTTCTTGAGTTAAGTCTTCCAATTATTTAAAAAAAATAAATTAACAAATAAGGCCAAATAAAAAAATCAAATTATAAAGTTTCTCATTAGCTAAATACAAAATTCCATTGTTATATGGATCAAATGCGGAAATCCATGATATAAGTTTATTTAAGGATTTGATCCAATAAGCTCAGGGTTTGGTATAAAGGAACAAAATGCTATAATAATGAACAGTGCATTCACCCGGATCTCCTCCCAAATCTCGGCTTTCTTTCATACATAATTAACTCATTTGCAAAGTTCCTACACTTGTTCCTTCTTACTAACTGAGTAAGCAATATTAACTAAAAGTAAACAGGAATATTAAACTTAATAACCTTAAATGAATAATTAAATATCCACTGTGGTTCATAAAATCTTCATCCTTTCATGTGAATGAATATAAAAGCTGATGAAGCTGAAGATTTTTGGCACAAAAGCGATCCAAACACGCACGGGAGTTCCATTGCCACACAATTTGGAAAAATGAGATTCCTTGAGTGAAAGAAGCGAAAGCATAATAAAGGGATTGCATGGCAAGAGAAGCATTTTGAAGCCGAGTGGTGAAAGTCATCATGCCAATTTTCTCGTTCACTCATCTTTTTTACATTAAGGCCAACGGAGATAAACTCCGCTCTTATGCAAAGAGATGGTTGTAAGGGGAGAGGCAATTAAAAGAATAATGGACGGAATTCCTCGTTCGGAATCATCTTAAATGAGTTAAATGAGTTAAAATGATGAGAATGGGTTTTGATTACTCTCCACGCCTTGGATTTAATCATCCAACTTTTTTCTTGAATCGCTTTCAATCATCGAAGCCGAAACTCAGGAAGCTCCCTTGACCCAGAACCCTTTCATTTAAATTCCTCCACTTTACAACTTTTACTTCCATGTTATATAGAGTAGGTATACGGATACGTAATTCTGCTCTTTTCAAAATATTCAAATTTAAATTTCATTTAAATTCAATAGAATTACATATATTTTGTAATGGATTAATATAATGTAAGTTGCATTCTATAGTTTAGCAAGTGCGCATTAATTAAGATTATAATAATAGAATAATTAGGTAACTTAATTGTATATTGCAGTAATTATATTTTATTTGGTGGAATAAACTGGATTTAATCTTTTGTTAATAATACTTATGTAATTAAACTTTAAACTAGTTGGGATAATACGTATGAATGTCACAAAGGGTCTGGAAGTAGTCATGGCAATGTGAATAAAACCAAGAGGGAACAAATGAACAATAGTAATTAAGAAATACTAATGACACACATGGAGGGGATAGGTAATTAAAATAATGGGAAAGCGGAATAAATAATTCATTAGGTGATTCCACCGAAGGGTATTCCGAGGTTTTCCATTCACTCTTAATTGAACCTACCACATTTCACTCCTACGGATTTCACCTTTATTAAACACCTTCTTGTCTCCCGAGAATTCCGCCCCAATTATTCCGACTTCAACTCAGAGAGCTGAAACAAACCTTTGGTCGCAATTTCAATGAAATTTAACTACACAATGCACTTTACTCCTTTGATTTATTATACAATATTTAGTTGGAACCTATAGTCAGCCTTAAACTTAACCTCATTAATTCTAACATTTCCAACTAGAGATTTATAGTTTAAAAACACTTTATCAAATTGCAGAGAGCTTTGGTAAATATGAGAAAAGTGAGTCAATTTGGAAGTGTGTTTTAGTTTGGTAACTTCGAATCTCCTTTATAACTATAAGTGATTAAAATATGAGGAATTGTTCGTGAGGAAGAAACACACGCCAACTTTGCAAACCCCTATTATAAATCTCTCCGCTAATGAGAAATTTGCTAAATGAGGGATTTTCCCGGATCTTTTCCGTACTTTTCTCACTTTATTTAGGAATGAAGTGAAAGGGAGCTTGAAGCCTCGAGGTAGGGAAAAGAGATTAGGATCTTCAAAATGAACCTTCAATATATTTTTTAATCTCATTGAGTGAAAGAATCATTTTTCACTTGGGCGATTCCACGCCTTCAGCCGTCTCTTAAGAATGAGTCTTATGGGAAGACCAAGGAAGAAAAATTCCATTTAATTCTCCCTTTATTATAAAAAATGATCTATTCTTTCCTTATAAGAACCTTCAATCAATTCCTACACATTTACATACATTTACATACATTTAGATTATATTAAAATTATATGTATGTACAGGGTGGGCCCTAAGTTTCATTCTTTTTTATACGATTGTCCATTTAAAAATATAGTTATTTATGGCCCACCCTGTACCTACTGTAGCTTGTCTAATAAATATATCCAAAATCCAAATGCTTATAATACCAACTGAATGTAAACTCCTAAAATTCTTTTTTTGATCAGAGAAAAACAAAATCGTAACTTTCATTTAGAGAATATTCTAATGGAAGTGTGTGTACTTACAAATGCATATACCATACCATACCATACGAATGTATACATACAGTACGAATTTATGAATTTATTAGAATTATGTTAGTAGTAAACAAGATAAATAAAATGAACATGGGAAATGATAAGAATCCGAAAACGGGGGTTCGGAAAATACAAATTGCTCCCCATCACGCACGCATAGTAAGCCAAAAATCTCACTTTATTCGTAAATTCATATCCAAATACAAGGACAAATATGAGTTATTAATCTTCTCCCTTTGTTTGTTTTAAGATTACTCAATTTGACATCATACAATCTATTTACTTATTTTACCGCTCAATTCCTGTTTAAACAAATAGCTGCCATTAAATATAAACAATAAATAATAGTAGAATAAGGACTCAGGTATTCATATTTAATTTCTACGCTAACATCATAAAGATTTCGATAGCTACTGTAAGAGTAAGGATAGGTAATTTTACTATATAAGGCAATTTCCTTAATAAAATTTACAATATTAAATTCGGAAAAGGTATTTTGAGGAAAAGGAATTCTAAGTATAAGGGAATTCATAAGAAATTGAGAAGCTTTGAGTTGTAAAGACCATAATTTGAAAAAAGTAATTAAAAAGCAGAAAGTTTTTGAAGAAGTTGAAATTCCATATTTAACACCTTGTAGATTATTCGGATATTCTGGCAGTGGGATGGGATGAGGTTGGGCGTAAAGAAGATTAAATCCGTTAAGTTGAGACTTCTCATGCGAACAGCGCGTAAGAAAATGAATAAATCCTTCTTTCCTTGACTTTTGAACAAGTGGAGAAAAATGAAAGAATGTTTTATATCCTGTTCGAGATTACCATTGGGCCATTGGGTCAATTTCAAATCCAACCAAACTTCCAACACCTCCTTTTCCCTTATAAAATAATCATACATCGCATAAACCCCTTTTAATATTTTAAACCCAATTGATCGACTTAAGGGAATTTATTCTTATAAATACCCATTCCCTTGTTAAAAAATAGTATTAAAAATGGCTATTCTTATACAATATCTGCTGTACGTTATATATATTTAAAGATAGTATATTATCTGTATATTCCATAAAATTTATAGTTAAATGTTTAGGACAACGATTCTCTCTTTGACTCTAAAACTTTTTTGTTTCCTAACTGCTCATTCCATTCTCCTCTCTTGAAAATAATGGGTAGAGACATTTGGGGGTTCCTTTGGGAATGTTTATTCTCTCTTTAACTTCTCTCTTTCCAATGCCATTATGTTGAAACCTAAAAGCGATAGAGATTCCCTTAAGAAATACAATCCCAATTTCCGCCCATTGTGTTTTGAATAACTAATTACCAATTCTCTACTTTCCCCCCCAAATCTTCAATATCAACACCAATTTTCTGAGCAACTTTCCTTTATTTTACATATTGTATTACCATTTTCCGTTCATAATTCGACCGTATGTATTCATTCGAGGCGATTCAAAAACTCTTTATATCTCGATAAAAGATTACGATTATAGACACATCTATCTGTACGTATATTTCTTTATTTGAGAAATACGCCAAATTCCTTTTCTCGGAATGGAATAACTAAAAGTAAGTGTAAGTATAGGATCTTAAATTCTTGGTTCTATTTGAATATTTATGGTTAGTTGGAAATTATCAAAAATTGATACACAACTATAATGTAAAATGATACAGGTTGGATGGGAAAGTCTTGAATTCATGTGGCACGAGCCCGAAGAGTGGAAAAATAGGAAAATGATGAAAGAGGAAAGTTATGTTATGCCTTTTGGATTCCTTCTTACCTCTTGGGATTGAAAAAGGGGCCAAAAAGATTGAAGTGAAGATTGTAAATAATTGAATAGAGGATTGTTCTAAAACTTCCAACGTGTCTGAATTTGAGCTATTAATTTTTCATAGCTCAAATTCAGTCAACGAATTCTCTCTCATGTCATTTTTCAATTTGAAAAAAATATATAATTTATAAATGAAACTTTATACAAAAAAGAAGCATCGAATACATTTTCACGGAAAATTTAATAAGCATTTTTATAATACAATATCCTTAAAATTAAATAATATTAATAAAATTACAATGTCGATTTAAAAAATGATAAATTGTGAATTATTATTTTCCTTGTATAAAACTAAGGATTGATTTCTCATATTTGGATAACCAATTTACATTTGATTTTTTAAGTAAGGTAATTTCTTAAGTACATTTGAAACAAACATTATTTTAAATTCTTTTCTAAATCTACCACCCCAAATGCAATATAAGAAAAAATTTATTGCGGAATTAATAATAATAAATATATGTGCTATCGATTTCCATATTTTGCTAAATGTTATTCCAATGTAATCTAAAACTTTTAAAACTATATATGGGAAACTTGTCAAAAAATATACAACAACAACAGCAATGATCATTATTGTAAATGAAGTTTCTCGCTTTGATAAATTCGAATTTCTATTTTTGCTTGCAGCTTTTTTTGCCTTGATCAATTAAAAAATATTAATTAAGTAAATCTTTATTATCCAAGTAATCATTTATAAGTATAAACATTGTTTAGCTCTACTATTAAATATTAATTATGAAACTTAAAATTGCGTTCATAACTTACTCCGATCCAAATAAACGAGTTGATAATAATAAGTGCGCCAAAAGGAATCAAATTAAAAAATGAGAATTGGGACCAAAAGTAATATTCTTTATATTTTCCCTCTTTAAATAATTCTGAAACTTGTATCTGATAAATAGAATGTCCGTCGCTATCAACAATTTCGGCTCGTTCATATTCAAAAAATCGCAAAATGTTAAAACAAATTGAAAAGATAAATATTGAGAGCGAAAACAACTTAGCTCTGGTATAATTTTTTTGATATTGCGAATAGATTATTGGCCATTTAATTGCAATGAGTCGATCAATTGAAATTCCAATCGTGTGGTAAATTGACGAAAATCTTCCTGGAATAACAATGTAAAAATAATTCATTTAATGTTTAAAACCAGATTTTTAAATAATATACTAATTGAGTATAGTCATGTAAGTTAAGTTACCAATATAGCACAAAGAGACAATTTCTGGCCCTACATATGGGATGAAAATGTTGCTGTACCAATTGTCAAATTTTATTTCTTTTATCGTTGAATTAATTCCATTGCCCACAAAAAACATTGAAAGCATGAGAATATCAGAAAGTGTAAGTCCAATCATAATGATGCTGTAAGTCGATTGCATTTTTGGTCGAAGAAATACAAAAATGCTCATAATGTTGAAAATTATTCCAGTAAAGGTTATAAGTAAAATGAGTAATCCGTTTGGTAAGAATGGTATATTCAAAAGACTTGAAATTCGGTCTTGATCGAGATTTGAGATTATATTTGGAGTTGAATTAATACTCAAATATTCAGTTTCAATTATTACAGATTTATTAAACTGAAAACTATTTTCCATTTTGAATTATTTTGAATTGAATTTAATATTTTTATGATTATTCTAAAGTGTAAATATTATACAGTAGTTTTGTAAGATTTTAGAAACTTTTTATTTTATAGACATTTAATTCCCCTAACTTTGAGGAGATTATATACTAAAGTACCACAAATTAATATTATATATACTAAAATTATTTTAATCGTGATTCATTGAATGTTGATAAGAAATTAAATGGAAATATTTTAAATTATTGCATGCTTAGTAGATATAGATTTTTCAATAGATTTTTTAAAAGTATTTATTTAACCACATGAATCTAATGTTTTAATTTATTGTCTACTTAATTTGTCAACAGTGAACAACCTTTAATAAGAACTAACCACAGAAAAATTACTATTTTACGTAAATTAGAGCATTAACATAAAATGAATACAAAGAAAATAATCAATTTTTTGTAATTTAACAACAATTATTCATATTTAAAAAAATTGTAATTCGATCGCGTCGATTTCTCAATAAATATTATGACAAATTGTGAGCAACCACAATCTATCAGTCATTTCATTTTAGTACTTTACTTTTATAAATACTAATGAACTTATAGGGAAAATTAAAGTAATCGTAAGAAGAAACGTAAGAAAACAAAAACATGTAATTTTAGCTTGCTATTTGATTATTAAAGCCAGTTTTAATCAAATGCAATAAGAAATATAATTCACTATAATATAGTACAGATATAATATGTAGTCATATTCATCTTTAATGTCATTAATTTTCAAATTGAAAGTAAAAGCTTTTCAATCAAAAACTTTTTTTTATCATTTAAAGTTTTATAAAAGCAAAGTTTCCAACAAAGACGTTAATTAGATTATATCAATGCATATTAGTTAAAGTACACTGAACATTGAAAGCAATATCATTTACTTAATATATTTATCAAGTTAAGTCAATAACTCCCATTACCATCTATGCATAGATTCTCATAACAAATTGGCATTGCGATTTAATATACATTTCTTAAAGTTAACTAAATATTGGTGGCATAGAATCTATAGTAGATGGAATTTTGTGTAGATGAATGAAATTCTAATGGAAGAAGTTATAAATACATAGACACACAGAATAACCCAAATTTTGAAAGACTGCCTTTGAACAGAACAAAGTAAATTCATATACTGAGTGAAGTTGATTACAAAAAAAACGTCTTTCTCTTCTTTGAATATCGGAAAGTTAAAGTAGGAGTTTTTGAAGGAGATGAAGCTTAATAATCTCCTTTGAAGGGCGAAGTCGGGGAAGAAGTAAAAAGTTGAAGAATCCTTTGTAAATATATTTAAAGAGCAAACTAAGTTTTATTTGTTCTTCCCAACTTTCCGCGCCCTCCTTTCTCCTCAAAGGAGATGAAAGGAGGAAGTTGAGCGTTGAGAAACAGAGACGGGACAAAGATTGAGAATCAACATGATGACAACAAACGCCAGCACAAATTTTAAAAACATCCCTACACTTTTAATCATGTTATTTTTGTGACGTCTTTGGAGAATCAATCTCACAATGAAGTTTTATTCTTCCATAACTTCTATTCAATTCATAACATAAATACTCAACCAGGGGAAGAGATCTGACCTATTTAATATATACATAAAAGCTAACAACAATTGCCTATTTTGACCTATTTAATCGTGTTTTAGAAATTAAATACTTTTAGGCAAATGTCACAATTTATGAATTTGTTTCAACTGTGGTTTTCAGATTAATTGCTCATTCAAGAAAACTTTAGTTCTACTGCATAATAGTTCTTCAACATGGCATATTAATAAAATTATTAGTAAAACCTACTCATATCTTAAAACTACTATTTACCTATGTTGAAATATGTTAGCATAATATACGTAGTATGTACTTAAGCATTTAAGTTTTGAAAACTAAAATTAAATATGGTATATTAAAGTAGAGTACCATAATGGTGGTAATTATTTATATTAAATTATATTAAGTAAAATAAATTAATAAATAAATGTTTCAAAATTATTTTGAATAATAAATTTTCCCGAGAAACTTTATTATCTGTATTTGTCATGAAGTTATGACAGATTTTAAATCTTTACATTTTTGCTCTTGTGTAAAGCATACAAAATGTGAATAACGTGAGAGAAAGAAGAAAGGGAGAAATTCGCGAATTTCAAGTTTTTGCGAGGGAAAGGAAGAGAAAGCCGTGAAGTGAAATCCAAACCTCCATGCGACATCCTGCGCTCTTTGAGGGAAAGTCTGTGAAGAAAGTTTGATAAAAGATTTGTTAAAATCCCGCAGTGAGGATGGGAGTTTGATGCGGATGAGGCCGGTGCGGGTATTTGGACCCGGTTGAATCCCTTCCCCTTTCATTTCCGTTTGGAACGTCTTAACTTATTGAACTGAAGAATCCCATTTCACGGGGACGAGTAATTCCCTTCTTTATGACCTCCCTTTAATCCTCAAATTCATCTGTGAGAAATCCGACTTTTCTCATACAAAAAACTCAAATCCGCTCTCCAAATTCTACTGGACCTCTCTAAATCTTTTTTTAAAGAAATGAAACGTTTTTTACCGATTTACCCTCCAGCGAAGATAAAGCAATTTTTATAGTACCCAAACCATCACATCACTCAAACTTCTTCCTTCGGGCTACCTTTCAAATAACACATTTTTTAAATCCAAATCTTTCCCCTCTTTTATTATCCACTTTGTAAAAAAATATTTAAAACACTTTTACCTTTTTTATTTAAACAATCCCCCATTATAAAAACATAAATACCTACAAATACATTATAATATATATATAGAATACATTTAATTACTATAATCTAGTATATCTGTAACATAATAAATATTATTACATACAGATCGAATATCACCTATTAAAAGTAGGGTATTAAATAAAAGCTATATTCATGTCGGGAATATTGGTATAATTATATTATATTATATTATATGAATTATAAGTTTTACTATATAAAATATGGTGATGGAAAAATAACCTTGAATAAACCCACAAATGAAACGAAATAATTTATCGTGTAGTTTGAAGAACTCTTTGATTTGAACGACGTGTTGAGGGGAAGGTAATTTATCACGTCTCTCTCCAACTACCTCAGTCATTTCAACGCGACTCGGGAGAATTCCACACATTTTGTTGTACAAAACAGGAAAAGCACATTTATTTATAAGACTCGTATTAATCAAATGGGAATGGAGTTTTCTGAACATCTCTTATTTAGTAATTTATATTTCATAAATTATGGGCTTTAATGATCACCGCACTTAAGATCCCCAAATTACAGTTTGAATAATAAATTAGAATTTAATTACTTATGCTACAAAATTATTTCCCAACTTATCACATTATCTTTATAAAATACCATTTTAAGTGCAACATTATATTGAATGACTCTATATTAAATAGGTACCTCATATTTCAATATGCGCTCATTCCAAATCAACTCCAGGCTTGAAGGAAAGGGGACATTGGCAAAAGGCGGGGGGATTTGAAGTACTCACGGATGGCGTCAATTGTAGGAGTCATTTTGAGCGTGACGGCAATGAGCAAAAAGGCGGAGATGAAAATGAATCCTGTCGCTAGGCCAACAATGAAAGAAACCCTTCGATTGTCTTCTTCCTCTTCTTCTGGACACTCCCGCCTATAATTCAAATACCAATACCTAAATTACAATTATTTAATAGGTATAATATTGGTATAGCCTAGCATTTGATATTTTATCATTATTGTACATATTTTTCATCAGAGGATAATTCCAATCTAAACAGTTCAATTCTTCAAAGCGCTTGTCATCTGTTTTTGACAAAGTTATTTCATTTGTTCTTCAATTTAAGTCATGATTCATTTGATTCAATTCATTCCTTATGGCCCTGATAAACAGATTAGACATTTCCAATTTGTGTTCCTGATTTATAAATCAAGTAAACAATCTTACATCCATTATTAATTTATTTGATCTTGTAAAATCGAATTAGACTTATATCAACTTTTATTTTCCTCCAAGACACATTGGAGAAATTGGGTGAAATCGAATTTACTGATATTGGGGAAATCGAATTAGAGAAATTAAAGATAATGTTAAGAAGTAAAAGTAAAAGAGAGTAAAGTGGAACAAAATAAAACCAAGGGTTTGTGATGTACGGTGATGGGAATTTTACAATAATTGATGTCGCTTCGTTAAGATCAGCATTTTCCTCATACCGGTTGGAATCTCTCGAGATCGAGCGGCGTATAAAGAAGTGTAATTTAATAAACTTGATGGGTCCATTCGTATCCCTCGCATCAATTATACAAAGATCCCTTCCTTCTCTTAAACAACATCTCCACTGCCCTTTTTCCTATTTCTCACATAAAACTTCACTTTCTTAATATCTTATATCTATAAATGCTTTTTATTTACTTAACTTTAGTGCTCTAAAACTTCTACAGAATTTTTTAATACATATCGTTAATGCAAAATTACGCCTTTACTGAATGATATAACAAAAATGATTTTCAAATAGACATAATAACTATGTTATTAACATTAAGTATTCACAGATACAAATACTTAGGTATATTGTGAAGATGTAGGATAGATTGTACATTGTATTTATACCATATGTATAAGTATGACTATACTATATAATATTAAGTAAATTATAAAATAAATACATTAATCATTTTCTATATTTGTATTAAACAGATACACATTATGGGCATATAAAATACATTGAATAATATCCAGAATAAGAAAAATATTGGAATTTAGGTATATTTCAGATTTTGAAAGAGGAAGTATCGAAGAAAAAATGTTAAAGAAAGTTGGAACGAGAAAGACGACATGTGAGGAAGATGTTGACAGACAAGGCGAGATTTCTCCACTTCCTCTCTTTAAAGGCCCCCTCCTTCCTCTTGTCAATCGAAGGGAAAAAGAAATCCTTCGTTACAAGTCTTCCAAGTCTAACGGAGGATTTTGTTCAAACGAAGGATTTCTTTACCAGGAGTTGGCAAAGAAGAAACCATTTTATAAGAAATGTCTTTTTCCCTTCGACCAGACAAATCAAATTGAGGGACACATGTGAAAATCTCACAGCTATCACAAACAACAAACTTTTATTTATTTGCTCTTATACTTATTTATAACAATTCAATTAAAATGTCCAGAAATCTCAGAAAAATATCAAAGCTTAAAAATATCAAAAAGTAAAATCAAAAATATATTAAAAGTAAAAAAAAGTATATGGTATATCATATAGTATAAAAATAACTTGATCATTAAAGTAACGTAAAAAGTAACATAAATCTTTATTAAAAATCTTGTGATATTTTTTTAAATAAAAATCAATAAGACAAATAATAAAGTTAGGATTTTGTGCTGATTTAGATTGGATAAAGAAGTTATCAAATTGTGAAGCCATTTGGGTGAATTTGGAAGTGAGCCAAAAGTGAAAGAAAAGCTGATTGCGGTAATTAAAAGCGGAGTTTTGGAAAAGTGGAGATTAAGGAAGAACCAATTGGTTTGTTTAATTACCTCCAGTTTAAAAGAAGGGATTTGTGGGGTGGAAGAGATTTAATGGGGATGGTCGAGGGAGACAGATGCGCTTTCCCATTCCAATGCTAAATCATACAAAACAAACGGACTTTCTCTCCCGATTTACATTCATGGTGGAATAATGTTCTAAATGCCCAAACTTTATAGGAGATTTTCGGAATATAGACAACTATTTACTAAATAAATATGATATAAGATAGTAAGGCGATATAGCCAATTTACTGATATGAGAAAATATATGTGATACATGCAAAATATACCTAGATGAATGGTACACTACAATGTAGTAAGTTAAGATCATGTAAATATAAGTTTGTTTTTATATATGGAATATTTGTAAGAGTCTATTAAAGGAGATTTTGGTTGTTATACAAGGAGTAGATTCTCATTTAGTCTTCCTTATTTTGAATAAATATTTGTCCAGACTCAGCGAACACAACGGTAAAATAAACCCTTGTGAATGTAACGATGTAATCTATTTGAGTTTTATGCAATCGTGCAGCATTCATTTTAAATTCAAAAAAATCCCTTTCTTCTTCATGTTTTGTAATTTTTGAGCTTGTGGTTTTTATTTAATCATATTTTATTAGTAGTTTAAAATTCTACATATTTTACAATTTACCGAGATAAAGCAGGGCTTAAAATCGAACAAAAATCGTATGATGAATTTCATGAAATAGGAAATTCATGAACTAAGGGAAATGTTGCCAAGGCAACCGGGTTTTTAAATGTTGTAAATTTTTGTCTAAATTAAGTAAAGATAGAACAAAGGGGTTTTAATAGGCGTTGAAATTTGGCTAAAAATAGAAATTTACCGAAGAAGGAGAGAACTAGAACGTGGAGTTTAAACTTGTAATTAAATTCCTTTATGTAAATCAAAATAATAATGATAAGGGAGACTTATGGGGATAATTAAACCAAGTGTATTTTACGAGGACCTTTTTAATTAAATCCCTCCTTTAATTGGAGATGAAGGGAAAAGAGGGGAGTCATTAAGGGAGTTCCATCTCGAAGGTGAGATGAAAAGAAAGTTAAAAAGGATCGCCATAGCACAAGGAGAAATTCCCAAAACCACGAAAGATCAAGAGGAGAACCGAAAGGATCTCGTTAAATGTTCACTTGAGCTCCAAATCTGAACATTCTTTCCATTCCTCCTGAATTCCCAAACTTCATTTCCCCCACCCTTTGAAATTGAGTATTAAATAAACAAATTCCAAGTTTACATGTAGAGGAAATTTAAAAGAAACGGCGGGGATAAAAGGAAAGTGGCGGTGAAATTTAAATCGTATAATTTTAAATTCTTTCTATTAAATGGAATTTACGGGGAAGTGTGAAGGAGTTTATAGGATAATAAAGCCACGTGGAAGTGATAGTCGCAAGACGGTGGTTCGGGATCAATAACTGAAGAGCTTATATAACACAAAATATATAACTTTATATATAGCTTTGTATATATATCCCTCTAAAACTAAGCAATGGTGAATTGCATTTCATTTCTTCAAACACAAGATCAATTCGGCATAACAAAATGTTATTTAAATTTTAATTTCCCGCCATTGAATTAACACTAAAAACTTTTAAACTTACTTTTTTTTTAGTAAACTACAAACAATCAAAACTGTGAAGTGTTAATATTTCCAGAAAAAGAAAAAGCTTAATATTTCCAACTATATAATTTTAAATATTACAAATATTATTCTGTATTTGGATATTTAGTAAATAGGGGAAATTTAGTAAATAGTTTTGGTGGTAAAATTCAAAAATATTGGCGCGAATTTTTAACATTAGTAAAATGAGGTTTAGATTTATTGAAAACAACCTGCGGGTTTGGCCGAGTCCCGTTGACACTTTGTCATGGGAAATTCTTATGGACGCTTCAGAACTCCTCGTTGGCAGATGTTGGGGGCGTTCGGATAGGCAAGTTCTGCTGTTGCTTTGAGGGAGAACTTCGCTCCCTATCTCATCCATTTATTATTTTATATAAATTATGTAAAGTAGGCTCAGTCGATAGGGCAAACTTCCACACGACAATTCATTTTCATCCCGGAAACCGTCGAGGGAAATGAAATTCACCTCCACTTTCACTATCACTCCAACTTTCCTTCCTCACCACTTCATTGTTTCAGGAAGATGTTTGGAATTGATTGAGGAACCAAAACTTCTGCTTCTTATCACTTAATGTTTATCAAAAACTTAAAGACTATTAATACAATTAACTCACTCAATGCAATGTCCGACTGTTTATTTAAATTGCTTAGGAAATATAATTTCAAAATTCCCGCCAATCTCGAATTAAAGATTTGGCAATTTGGCAATTAAGGAAGGCAAACTAGCTATTAAAATATGGAGTATATTATTTTAATTTATTAAAAAGATTTTGGCAATGGAAATTTTAATTAAATTGAAGATTAGTAAATGCGCGGGAAAAGAATTTAATATTTTAATATTTACTTAAAAATAATCCAATTGGATTGGAAGCTTATTATAAACATTGAGGTACTGAAAATTATTGTGAAATAATTCGTTGTTTTGGATTAACTGGCCGTTTGAGAATTTTTGGCGGGGAGATTGGCAGAGGGAGAATTGGCGTTTGGCCGTGACAAACTCCCGGGTTCAAATGTGCTTTGATTTCTCCGTTCCTTCGTCTCGCCGGGTGGCTCGTGCCCCTGCGCTTAAGAAACAAACCCCAAGTTCTCTCATATAATTATCACATCTTTTCCTTTTACTTATCTTTCTTCCTTCTTAATTTATATGTTAATTATTTAAAATACTTAAAATAAATCTTGATAATAAAATTATGAAAATCTTATTAAATTCAAAGTTTTTAATTGCATTTAGAAATTAAAAACTTTGAATGGAAAGTAAAGTAGTAAAAGTGGTAAATATAAATTACAACTTATTTTAAAAAAGTTTTAAAAATCTTGAAATAAAAATGATAAATTTTTGCCAATATTTCTATAAAAAATTCAACCAATGTCCTTCCACTTTTCCCGAACCAATGACATAAAAATGGGGAAATTTAATAAATAAAAGTTTTGAAGTTTAACTTTCCACTTTTCCATATCACCGAAATTTCCCTGGATGGTGGACAAATTTCAGTGGGAGTCGAAGGAATAAAAATGAGGGTTGAAGTTCCGAAGACTCCGACGGATGAAACTTCGGCCAAAAGATGTTTTACGGATTTGAAGGGTTGGTCTGATTACAAGGGAGATCTTCACTACAAGGCTAGGGAATATCCTACATATATCCTAAGTCCTAGCTCCTTTAACTTCCACTTTTGTTTCCTCAGGAAGAGTTCCGGAACTTGGGAAACTTTCCCTATAAAATTCCTCCGCTTGGATGCTCAATTATTTCATATCAAATCTCGATGTCTCTTCTCTTTATTTACGTACCAACTTTAATTTTCCTTATAACTTTCGTCATCTATTAATTGCCTTGAGTCATTAAATTTCATATTGATAAATTCATTTACTTATAATATTCAATAAAATATAAAAATAAAATTTCTTTCTGTTATTATTAAAAATAAGACAGTAAAAACATTAATATTTTGTAATTTTTTTCAATACTCTTCAATTAGTAATTTAGCAATAATAAAATTTTTACATTTCATAAAACGATATAATAATTCTTACCTTGAACAGGAGGCAAAAGAATTAAAAAAACAATGAAACTGATATTTATTTTTATAGCAAAAATTTCCACGAATTTATGATTTGTTTGGGAGATCTAAAATAGGAAAGTTACTGGAAAGAAACGATTAAAAATAAAACTCCTCTTTCCTTATTATGCAGAGAATGAAAAAACAAAGATTTATTATTATTTCTACATTTTTTGCATAATATCTACATATCTGTAGTAAAATAGAGGTCCTATCATGATAACAAGTAGTAGATATTCTTTCTTATCTATCATAATTTATGCCAACTAACAATAAGCATTAAAATTGCACATTTTGTAAAAATGTTACACATTGCATTGCCGGACGTGGGATGTTGAGAAGAAAAATAAATGTAAAAGGAAGGGTTGGTTAGTTTGTCTTCTATAGAAATTCACCATGTACATGTGAGAAGTTGAAAGCGGGTTTTAATTAAAAGCCCATTAAGAACCACCTTTCTCCATTCGTCAATTAAGCACATTTGAATTTCATAATTTCCCTTCACTCTTCATTTTCTAAATTCTAAATTCATAAATTTTCAGAAGTTATATTAGAAAACTTCCTTCATGTTTTAAACATGTAGGTATGTTAGACCATATATTTATATTCATATATTATGCATTATAAATATAATGATACGATACTACGATATATAGTACAGTACGTACAGTAGTGTATAAAAATCTAGTAAACAGTATGGAGATATTCAGTATAAGAATACTATAGGTAGTTATATAAAATATTTATGCATGGGTTCTTTTGGACACGAAAAATTTCATTTTTAAAAAAGATGAAGAAATATGGGGAAAATCTTATGAAGAATGTATGAAAATGATGCCTCGTTTCTTTTATGTTTCACATACTCATTTAGTACTTTAATTTCACTTTGTTTCTAGCCTTTGTTACGTCAGACGGACTAGAATTTCTACTGTTGTAATGCTAAATGTAAATTGAATTTTTTCCATTTAGTGAACCTTGAGGATGATTGAAGTATGATTATAATATCTATAAAACTATTTTTATCCCAAATGTTCAAGGAAGGAAATAGGAATTGTATTGGGGAAGAAAATTGCTAGAAAAGCAAAGGAAGCATTGAGGAGCGGAAGGAAGAAATATTGAATGGTAATTGAACTTTTTTCTTTCCCCTTCTTTCTCCCTCATTTGACTCTCAAATTGCAAATCATCTCAATTTTTTTTCATTTGACTTCTGAGAGAAAGAGAAACAGAAGGATAGAAATATTTTATTAGTTTTATTTTTATACTATAAGGACTATAGCTTTACCTTATGTTACTGTATGCATAAAATCGGACTAAATTGGTATTAATTTTAATAAATTAGTATTTATAACAATTTTGAATTGAAAATTTTTGTAATCATGAATCAAAGTAAAGTACAGGTAAAACCAAGGTTCATTTAAACTTAATAATTAAAGCTATATTGAAAATACACAGGAACCGGAGAATTTGGGGAAATTGGACCGAAGCCAATTAAACAAATAGTCGAGTTAAATGGGGTGGAATGATGATTAAAAGTTTGTACAATGGGATGATAAAGAGGGATATAAATTCCCATCACGTTCCTCTGCTAAGGAAAAATAAGCTCAATCGACGCTGATAATAAAATGAAAAAAGAAATTTGGGATTAAGAGGGAAAACTGATTACATTACCATCTCGCACACTAATCGATTAGCAATGATGTTCAGCAACATATTGAGCCGAAGTAGAAAGATGAAGGAGAAGGATTTTACTCAGGGAGATTTTGAGGAAGGTCAGGAGGGAAGATGAGAGAAGAATAATGATGATTATTGATTTATAAATCTCTTCCTCTGCAAAACAACCGCATGGATTCCTTCCCATAAATAAATAAATAATTCCCAAATGAATCCCTTTGGATGATTAATAATGCATAAATTCCCCTACTCTCTTCATAACTTCATTGTCATCATTTTCATCATCTCATCAACATTGCTCAAATTTTACAAAATTTTATCACGACTTCTAAAATTCCTTCATTATTTATTAAAATTTTAATCAAGGTGTAATCATTGAGAATTGTTTTAACCAAAATTACAATAATTGATGCTACAAGGATACCTCTATAATAAATTTCATTTATTTCATTGTAAATTAGAAAATGAGTGATTAGCGATTAAAAATTAAATTATGAGAATTCCAATAAATTGTTTGTGTAATAATTTAAAATGTTTATTTTATTAATTTTGAAGAATCTTTACTTAATTCATATACTTTTTCTTGAACAAAGGGTTTTGTTTCATTCAATAGTGAAATCGATAATTTTGAAGCATCGTAAATTTCATGAATTTCAAGTGAATTTGGATGATTTTCAACATAATTGTAATATTGTCTCACAAGTTATAAAAGCATCTTCAACTGTAATGAATTTAACTTTATGTACATTCAAATAAAGACTAAATAATGCGTCTTGTGAAATTAAATATCCCCTGTTACCATAGCAGTAGTTTGGATAAACACTCCCCCCGTAATCATCTTTGTCAACATACCATTTGCTTATATTATCCCTAACTACCTTGTTATTAACCAATTCATGGCACAACATATAATTTTTCTTTGAAAGATTTGGGGCCAATTGCAGAAGTTTGAACGTGTCGATAAAATTATCGTCGTCGACTTTTATAAACGAATCAGCTTCTCGGCACTTGTTTAAAAACCATTTAATCCCAATCAACACTTTATAAACCATAAGTTTTTGTAAGTTTCCGAATATTCGCCAAAAATGATATCATTGTGTTCTGTTAGCTCATTTAAAATCATTGACTCATTAGTCCAACTGTAAAGTTCATCTTCATTATGTTGTCCCAATATAAAAATGGCGCTCATTTCAGAATTTCCCAGAACTTTTAATTTCCCCCAAGTTTCTCGTATTCCGTTTCTTATTTTGAAATTATAGCAGGAACTCAGAACAGCAATTAGAAAATGGTTTCTGCTCAGTCCAAAATTGCAAGTTTCTTTTGTATGGTCAAAGTAGCCAATAGTTCTCAATTTTTCTAAATTCCAAGCAACATCATTTTTATTTATTGATTTCTTCGAGATCACGAAATACTAATATATTGTTGAGAAAATTATTAAGATGAAAGATATCTTTAGCTATATAAGAATAATAAATTACATCTTAGAAATTTTAATACACTTAGGAATATATGTAAATATTAAATATTAATGGTAATTGTTTCGACGACTTAGAAGGAGAGCAAAGTGCAAAGTTGAGGTCGAGGATAAAAAGGAAAATGATTATGATTTTCATTTTAAGTGGTTTATTGAGATTTGGGAGAAAATGAGGTGTTTTACAGATAGAAATTGACAAGAGAATAATGAGAGAATTGATATTTGAGTAATAACAAAACATACATAAATAAGTGATACTTTTACATAGCTACTCGGCGCTACAGTAATGGTTATTGAAATAATTTAAACTTACAATTACTATAGATCGGTTTACCAAATATTTATTTAACGAATTAAATGATGGGTTGGATCTTATGCTGAATTTACTATTAATGTTAAAGATACAAAATGTACAATAATTTTTATTGTATTGATGTTTTAATTTTTTATGGTTAACATTATTTTTGGGAAATCTTGACTCTTCATTCGACAAATTGAGACTACAGGTAGGTACACTTTGCCATACAAAGCTTCAAAATATGTAATCTATCTATTAATGTCTGAGATAATGAGCAAATGTCTGAGTTTGATATATTCATGTATTCACATAAATTATTATTATGATTTGGAAAAAACCTTTTTAAATATAATTTAGGTAAATTAAAGTTTGTGGTGTTTCAAACACTACAACACCGTGTTTGGTACATGCACAATTAATAATATATAAAGCTTGTAAGAGATAAAAATGTTAGCATTCAAACTAATAATTATATGTAACTTGACTTAAAGTATCAAATTCAAAATCTTGGGTGTTATATTTGACTCATCTTGTACATGGAAGCCACATATTACCAAATTAGCTAGAGAGGTTTTCTTAGCATATAAGAATTTACAAAAAAGATACCTTAATAACGAACAGTTAAAGATATTATGTAATACAGTTATATTGTTTAAACTTTTCTATTCCATTGAATTACGAGGTTCAGCTAATAATAATGTTCTCAAAATAGGTAACAATATGTTGCCCGCAGTGCCGCACATCCCTCAACGCCGCGCCTATGCTTAAAAGTTGCAGGTTTTGTTAATTACACAACACTGACTATAATAAGTGTATTTTAACTTGACAGCTACTTTCCCTCCAAAGGGGCATTATGCAAAATCACATAAACCAATGGGATCGAGAGTTGAACTCAATAGTCAATCAAAATATAAATAAACAGATTTAACAAAAATCAATTCTTTATTAAATTTTACCAATTATTGAGGATAATTTAAATCCACATTGCTTCCTCGCGCTCTTCCTATCCATTTTACAAATCTTTTTGACATTTCGGTCATTTTATCTTCTAGTTTGTTAAGGAAATCTGGGCTTGTAACAATTTCGGACTTCCCGGCTTTCTTCCTCGGCTATGACGAGACGTGTAATTAATGGTAACCACTAATGACGAATCAAGTAAACGAATATTATAGTTAGCAATAAAATCTATGTAGTATATTTCTGTTACAGATGTAAATATATTTCTGTTAAAAGGAAATATTCTTATTTTTGAAAAACCTGATATATTTGCAGGTTTATAAGAACTTTCATATATGCTCTTGTAAACGATGAATAGAGAATACACTCAGTTATTCGTTGCCCCGTTTGTTCACTAAACCAATTTTGCTGAAAATCAGCTAAATTTTTTTAAAATGGTCCAAAATATGAACCATTTAAAAATTGTATTTGCTTTCAAAAAACTAGAACTATTAAATAGCTCAATATTTAAAAAAAATTGACTTGAAATTAAGTAAATAAATTTGTTTATTCAGGATTATTATAAATTATTATTAATGTGATGGTTTGATAAATAATAAAATGAATCGTAATAAATATAAGCGTATGGTCAACAACAAAAACGTTAGAAATTTTAAATTTAATTGGTGCCAAATCACTTATTAAATAATTCACATTAAATAATAATTTATCCCATTTTTTAATTGCGCTTGAGTGTTGAACATGGCTATTATTGCGTTGAAAATATTTAATAAGATCCTCGGAGCGTTTTGTTATTTTTGAACAATAAATGGCCAATGTTAATCCTGAAGCATACATAGCAAATGAAAACATTAATAAAGAAATGAAGGCTATTAATACAAAAACAGGTCTTTGATTCCAATTAAGTTGACTATTAAGCAATAAATAACCACTTGAACAAGTAATTATGACACTCAAAATACATATGGCGTAAATTAAAAACAAATCACTTTGATAAATCGACATAAAAACTCGATGAAGAAAATCAAATTTTTTAAACCATTTTAATTTAAGTTTCCGAATTTCATTCATTTTTAAAATTGCAAATTTATTCGTTTTATTCTTTTCATTCCCAATCACTGGTTTAAAAGTGATGTTTAAATTTGATTTATTCAGAGTTTTGAAATAAGTTAAATATAAGTTTAAATAATAAACAAATAAAATCCCCCATGTCACTGCTGTCACATAAGTGGCATAATTCACTGTAGATTCCAGAAATGCGTAAAATAACAATAAAAGATAATTTTCAAATTTGAATATATGTGACATACAATAATAAATATTTCCTGGTAAATCATGAGCCATTACAATTAACGTTGTAATGAAAACATAAAATCGCCCCTTTAAAATAATATGCATAAAATAATATATTAATTTTCCATGAATATCACTTTTATGAAGATTAAATTCTTTAATGAATGCTCTATTCAATAAAATAAGTTGATTTGATAAATATGCAATATCCCTAAGGACGTAAATTGCCTTAAATTGAATGTAAGTTGCAGTGAAAGTTACAATTATATAAATAATTGAAAGTATAAAATTTAAATTTAAAATGTCTTCTCGGACGAAATAGGAATAAATCACTGAAAAACAATTAAAAATTCGAAATGAAATCCCAGAAAGCAAAATTAAATAAGAACAAATTACTCTTAATTTATTTTCCGAATATTTCAACATTTCTTTACTTGGGATACAATAAATCGGCAAAGAAGAATATGTTTGTGGAAGGATAAATATTTTCAAATAAAGGCGAGTATTTTCACTTTTAAGCATTTTGCTTGATTTAATTTCACAGAATTAAGTATTTTATTTTCATTGTCAATTATTAATTATTATTATTAATTACCTAGTCGTAATACGGTAATTATAATTAATCAATTCGGCATATTTTTAATAACCAAACATGTTTTGTAGGATAAATATTGTTCTCGATTCGTTGAACTTTATTATAATTTGCAATTTTTTACTTTTATCTCAACTATGAAATCAAATTAGTTTATAAATATTTCAACGATAAACATAATGTATCAAAATATCTCCTCAAATGAAAATTCTAATGAAATCATGAAATATTAAATTACTTATAATCAAACTCTCATAAGTTCACAAGCTTTTTTGATTACTCTAAAAAGTATGTATCCTTCAATTAAATATCAATTTAATGCCAGACGTTTTTTTAATTTAGTAGAATGAAAAATATTGTTGGTTCAATCATTTATAATGAAAATGAAATCAAATATTAAATAAATTATATATTTAATGAATAATGTCCTATTTTAGTACATCATGTACATTTAAACAAGGATACATGCCCAATTTACAATCGCATGAGAAATGAAATCGTTTTAAAACTTTTAATTGATGATATTTATCTTTACCGTTTGTCTCTGTTTATAACCTACAATTAGACTGAAATCATAACGTAGATTCATCACTACCTTTGCTGTTCGCAACTTTTAAGAAATTTAATTCCGGAAATGATATCCCATAATGAAAAATCCGGATCTTTGTTCAGCATTTCTACTTCATTACGCAGCCCGGTAATTCCATAATCAGTGACCTCCAAACAAAGAGAAATCGACAAATTTTGATAAAGTACGATATTCTTGAAGTAAATTCAAGTTTGACATCATCCAGAGCATTGAATCTATTAAAAAGGTTAATTATGTATCTAAGTATTTGTATTATGAAACAATATACACTTACATTACAAGACAATGAATTAATCAGTTTACATATTTAATTTCAATCAAATCTGAATATAATCCATTTTCAATATATCTACATACATAGAAAATAGAATCCATTGTAAAATATCTAACTAATTGTAAGTTTAACATTGATAATTGAACCTTACTGACCTCACCCATTATAATTGTAACAAAGCCTGAATATTATTTGTTAAGTCTATCTTATTTCTAATTAATGTACATATAACCGTATAATGTCCCTGAACAGACTGGAAATGGGAACAAGAAACAAATAGGAAAATTTTTTAATAAGCTCCCATGTGGCTAATCTAATACTCTATTTTACAAATAAATGTAAGTTATATTATGTAAGCATTTTGTCATTATCGTAAATTCAGGTAAAATCATATACGTTAGAGTACAACAGTACAACACAAACCAATGAAATAGATAAATACCTGCACTAATCCTTACATTATACATTAGAAAATTGTAAAGTTTGTGTATATTGAAAAATATAATTTACATATGTACATGCTACCTAATCTAGTTATAAAAAATATGGAATATAAGTATATATAATATGTATATCTCACAATCATCATGTACTTTATGTAAACAACCTTAGAAATTTTACATATTGATTTCCCATCTTGATTTCAGTTCTACTTTTACTTACTTATTAGCTTAGTTACTAACAATAAGTTCATTCTCCAATGTTTCGTTCATTTAGTCTGAATTCATTTACTCAATCATTGTAGTAAATATTCTAACATGCAATTATTTATTTTAATTTTATTTATCATAAATAGTAAAGTCCAATGCATAACGTATGGTACTCCTCGACTTCGTCCAAGAATTATTGGCTATCTGGACGACTGCTCCCAAGGCCAAAGGTGTAACGAAACCGGGAATTTGTTCTGCGCTAAAACTGAAGATCTTCAAAGTGTTTGTCTTTGCCTCCCAGGATTTGAGTTCTCTGAAAATCGTCAACTTTGTGTGGGTCTTGTTGGAACAAAATGTTCGCCCGATTTACCAGAAAATTTTAACGAAGACGGAGATTCATTTTATTTAATTCCCAATAAACCTTGCGTGGAAAAGTCATTTTGTTCAGCCAATGGAGAATGTCAATGTGAAAATGGATATTCCAATCTGAAAAAACGGTGTGCTGCAAACTATAAAGTAATTATGAAACAGTGATTTACTGATTTACTATATGAAATTGAAAATCAAATGTCATTATTATTATTAAACAAATCTGATATTTTCATTTTAGGTTTCATGTGTAGAAAATGGGTGCAACAGTGATTTGGGACTTGTTTGCGGATCATCTAATCAATGCGAGTGTGATGGCGGATCCTTAAGTGTGTTTTCCCCAAATAGCCAAAGTTGTGTTTCAAAAGTTGGCGGGGCTTGTTGGGAAGGGCGCGGTTGTGTTGAAAGTGCCGTTTGCACTCAAAATACTTGTGTTTGTTATTCGGATAGAAAAGAATTTCCAGGAAGATTTTGTTCTAAAGCATCTACTTTACAAAATTCGTTTACTTTTCCAATTTTAATTCGATTTTTTATTTCTTATACAATATACAATTTTATTTATATCTTATAAATTATTCTTATTGGATATTACGTTTTACATATCACAGAGCTTATAAAAAAGAGAACTAGGTATGTAATAAAAATTTTCTATTTATTTATCGAGGTATGTAATTAACTAATATCAAATCTGTAATTATGTAAATTATCCTAATTTTGTATGAAAAAAGATTGTCGTATTTTAATTATAATAATTTTTATGTCCACATCTTTATTGGTAGTAAAATAAATATTGTTTTATCCATAATTAATAATATACTGTCAATGAATCGATATTTTATATTTAAGGTTAATTAATGTTAGTAATATAAGATAATCTGTTCATATACTAAAGACCAATCGAAAAATAAAATATTATTGTATACTGGCAAGTTTATAAATTCCTGGCACACCGTGTCAACTCTTTTAAAACAGGAGCAGAATTTTGTACTTTTGATTTACATTAAACGTTTTAAAAATCCTTGGAGTTATTTAGAAATTCAATATTCCAAAATACTGTTTCTTTTTAAATGTTATGGCGCGGTGTGCCAGGAATTTGTAAACTGACCAGTATAGTATTTCGTGCTAAAATGAAAGTTTGATATGCTCAATTTAAGAATACATGGTAAGCATTAAGTTCAACTTATCGAAAAAAAATTAATTCACTTTTATACACATATTTGCTAATGTGTAGTTGTTTAAAATGATTTAATTTATGCGTTACCTTGATAGCAATCAAATTAGCCAAATACGTTAACTATAAATTCTATTTCCTACATACAACCAAGGCGTTTTGTAAACACCTAAAAATAGTCATTAATTTCTTAAATGATATGATAAAATAACTTGAGTTAACAAGAAAGGTAGTGTTTTCGTTGAAACATGATAATTTTAGTTTAAATATTGATTCACTCGTAATCGGAATTCGCAACTTGATCTTAAAAAACCTTGAAACCTGGAATGCTGAATCTCGGTATAAAATCGTATAAATGTATTAAAAATTGGAGATTTGAAGTCAGTCAATTTTAAACAATTGCAATTATAATTTCATATCATATACATATAAAAAGCTCCAATATCTTTTTATCTTTACTTCCTTCTAATAAATGTAAAACTTTTTCTCATTAAATATATATACTAAATAAACTAATTCGCATAATTACAAAAATATCGGACGGGATAACGAGATTAAATAAAAACTAAAATCATGAAATTTTATTACTTACATGTTAGTATATAATACTAATAAACCAAATAACTTTTTAATATTTATAGATTCAACAAAAAATGAAAACTTCACTTTTAATTTGTGTTGGAATCCTAATCTTAGCTTCTCTTGTTAATCAAGGTAAAATATACTTCATACTTAATATACAATTATTAATTGTCAATTAGCTATTTTATCCGGTTTAATATCATAAATTCATAAAATATTTAATTGTGATTGAAGGGGAGAGTCAATACACGATCACTCCTGTTCCGCAATGCAATGCGTATTGTAGAACTCGAAATGTTCAAGCTTGTTGCAAACAGAGGAATTCAATTTACGGGAAGAAATTCACTGGAGGTTCATGTAGCATGGGCAGTTATGGGCAAACAGCTCACTGCGAATACAACCCACCATGTAAACCGGGCGCCAAAGTATGTTAAATTAAAATGTAGCGAACCAAATGGTTAAACAATACTTTACTTAACAGAAATATAATATCATAGCATGTCATTTAAAATATCTACAATTATGAATTAGTAAAACTAAATAAAATTTTCAAATAAAATTATTAGACGAAATTACATTTTCTTAAATTGCATTATTTAAACATTTGTTCAACTTTGCTCCATGTTCCATTGTGAGGGTTAAGAGTGATATTGAGAAGCTTTCCATACATTTGATAAACATCGACCATATCAACTGGGTCGACAACTGCACCTGGTCGAAAAGCTGAAAACGAATTAATAATTAAAATCACTTTTCATAAATATTATCAAAGCATAATCACATTATTGAATTTTATTTTAATTGCTTAGTTAAGATAGTTATAAATAAATCCTCGCCTGGTCCTAATCCTAAAAGAATCGTTCTCATATTTGCGTTTTTCAAAGGTGGAAAGCCATGTTGTCCTTTGAAGCTTCGACTCTTTTTGAAAATCACTGCTTTGGTGGAGATTTGAAATCCAGGTTGAGCGACAAGTAAAATCTCATAGGCAAATTCGCTCTTTTTGTAATGAAATTCCTCGGGAATATTCTCTTTCGAGTAAACATCCAAACCCAAAACCTTCTTAGCATCTTCATAAACCTTCAAAGCAAAAAATTGATGAATTTAATGAATTTAATAAATATTTGTCAAGGTCTAAAACAAATGACACTTTAATGAACACTATTATGACGAAAATGGCAATAATGACAAAAGTAAATAGAATTCAGAATTAATTAGAAAATCCAGTTTACTTCTTTGTAGAACTCAGGTTTTGGGATTATTTGCATAATAGATCCTTCTCCAATCAAAATATCAATATGTCGTGGGTTGACAAAATAAGGAAGATTTTGAACGATTACATCATCGGCCATATCAGCCATCCCATGATCACCAAGAAGTAAAATGTTAACCTTACATTTAAAATAACAATGGAAATAATCACAATTAAAGTTAATTCACATTGTGGTATTTTTGATCAATTTAATAATTTGAATCGTTTTTATCTTTTAATAATATATTTTATATACGCAAGTAATTTACTCTACCTTATCACTTCTGTTTCTTCTATCAAGTTCTTCAAGGAATTCAAATAAAATCTCGTCATATTTCTTAATTAAATTGGAAACTTGCAAATGCTTTGTACCAAGAGCATGAGATTTTTTATCAAGATCTCCCGTATAGAACTATTCAAAACCAAAATAAGATTATTTACACAAATAAGATTACATAAATGACATTACAATATTACCATTAATTTCAAATATCTACTAAAAGTGTTGACTTACCATGAAAAGATCTATAAAATCAAATTTTTGGTGAACATCTTCAAGATTTTTTGTAAATTCGCTGACAGTACTTTCTCCAGGATAATATCCAATGCAGTCGAAAGCGTCAATCCCCTCAAACATAACTTCACAACGTGACCAATAACGAAGTAAAACATTTAGGTTTTGTTTCGTCGCCGTTGTCCAAATCTGCTCAGTCTTCCACCAATAAGCAGTGAAGGTAGAATCAATTTCGTCCATATTGAATTGCTCCGAATCTGCCAAATTTGGTTCGTAGATGTGATTCCCAATGATTCCATGATCTTCAGGATGAAGCCCCGTGTTCAGCGTCGTCCAACAAGGGAAAGATAACGAAGGGAAAACTGGATTCATCCATTTGGCCATGGCACCTTTCGTCATAAATCGATTGAATCCTTTCAAGGTGCCGAATTGTTTCAAATATGACGGTTTAAATCTGAAATAAAACATAATCTTCAATCTTAATTAAGAATGTCATTAAAATGAAATTAGAATAAATATATTTAAATTAATTATAACTTGCAAAAATGGTTTATTTTAGAAGATAAATAATTAATATATTTAAATACCCGTCTATCATGATGACTACTAATTTGTCAGATTTTGAATTCCTCATCTTTCTATCATTATCAAATAGGTCCATTCGGTTGACTACACTATTAATATTAGGTTTTTTAACTTTGGTGGATTGACCCATGGATGTTTTTTCATAATGGTAGTTGAAGTAAATAATGGTCGTTGAAAATAAAAGGGTTACGAATACGAAGATTACTTGACGATTATGTCTTTCCCATCTCAATTTACAGGAACAATGTGCTGGAAGAAAAATAATCGAAGACATTTGGAATAACAATTCCAAATAAACTATATTGATGTAAAATCAAAAGCCTAGATTTCAGAAATAAATAAATATGGATTAATGTACTACTAATTAAAGATAATGGATAAAGGTATAAAGTAATATTACAAAATGGCGTTTCTTGCCTTTTGTGCGCATTACTTTGTTCAATTGTTCGTTTCTTCTTTTGGTGTAATTACATTTAAATATCGTTTCGCATTTTGTAGATTGTAACAAATATAAATTTTCATTTTCTCATATTTGACATTGACAACTCATAGTCATTTCATCTCATACAATTTCATTACTATTTTAACCATTCTCATTTAAAAACATTTAATTGTAAGCAGTTAACATACTATACGTACGATATTATCATACATGTTTATAAAATAACTATAATAAATATTTATTTGAAAATACATTAAACATTTATGTTGAGCAATTAAAAAATTAAAAATTAGAATTGATGAAAATTAAGAAAGATAAATTCAATCGTGGAGAATTTTTATTAAAAGAAAATCGATAAAAGTTAATAAAACATTGAGGCGACTCTTGACCAAGTTCCATTATGAGGGTTTAATTTAATTTGAAGAAGCTTCCCATACATTTGATAAACATCAACCATATTCATACCTTCTACAATCGTTTCAGGACGGAATGCTGAAAATTGTAAAATATATATAAGAAACATAAACCCAATCAATTCCAATCATATATTCATTGTGTTAAATCACATATAATAATAAGGTTCAGTTTTACTATTTAATCAAGTATATTGTAAGATATTAAACTATAATAATAATCTGTATTGTATAGTAATAAAGTAAGATTTGATTTAAATATACATATTTAAACTGAAACTCACCAGGTCCCCGGCCCATAAGAATTGTCCTCATATGAGAAGATAGAGGATCATATCCATGCGATCCGCCGCCTGGCTTTCCCCAACTTACCATATTCATATAAAATCCTGGTTCAGCAATTAAAAGAATCTCAAGGACCAAACGAGCATTACGAAAATGATAATTTTCAGGAATTTCCGCTTTCAAAAATGTTTTAACACCAGGAACTCTTTTTGCTGCTTCATAAACCTGAATAAATTAATAATTAAATATAATTCTTAAAAGTATAATAAAGTTTATTTGTAGCAGATCAATATTTTAATAATAAATACAGAATAATTCACTTTATATAACATTCCAGGTTTGGTTAGGACTCCCATTGTCGCACCTCCTCCAGTTATCAATTGAACATCATTTTTATCAATGTATTCTTCTATGGTTATTAAATTGGATACATCCATCATTCCATGATCTCCAAATATTATTATATTCAACTTGAGGATAAAAAATAATGTAATGAAACTAAAGAATTATATTAATCTTTTATACAAATGAATATTTACTGATATTTTACCTTTTGACTCATCTTCATTGAATCAAGTGTGGTTAAGAAATCGTTTAAAATCGTGTCATAGACTTTAATCAAAGCTGAAAGGGGTTCATCATTGGAACCAAATTTGTGACCTGCTAAATCAATATCTTCAGCGTAAATCTAAAACAAAAATATTATGTTAACTTTAAAATTTAAATTCCATTATGTGCAAAGATATTTAAAATATTATTTTCACAATGATTCTCACTCGCCATGAAAAGATCAAAGTCATTGAATTTATCAACAACTTGTTTAATCATTTCTTGGAATTTTGTAGAATTCCCTTGACCGGCAAAATATCCAATGCAATCCTTTGGCTTCACTCCCTCAAATTCAACATCACATCTTGACCATTGTCTTCCAAAAACCCTTTTCCCATTTTTCGTCGCCGTGGTCCAAATCTGTTCAGCCTTCCACCAATGTGCTTGAGAAGTTGATGTAGAATTTCCAAGTGAGAAATATGCAGATTCTTCAGGCATTGACGAGTCAAACATTTCATTCCCAATGATTCCATGAGATTCTGCATAAAGCCCTGTGGTCAACGTCGTCCAACAAGGATAAGAAAGTGAAGGGAAAATTGGTTCCAACCATTTGGCCATTGCACCTTCACTCATTAAACGTCTGAATCCAGTTAAATTTTCATGTGATTCTAAATATTCAGCTTTAAACCTGCAAAGGCAAATATAATAATTATTAAAATAAAATAAACACTATTCAGTTTATCAGTGTATTATAAAAATAAATATATAAATAATTAATAGTTTGACGAAAAATAAAATTATTAAAAACATACCCATCGAGCATGATAATTAAAAGTTTATCCTTTTGTATTTTAATGTCATCAATTGGAATTATTGTTTTGGGCTTTTCTTTCTTAATAGCACAAAAGTAAATAGAAATTGTTAGCGTAAGTACCAGGCCAAAAATTATGAAGATGATAAATGCCTTTCGAATCCATTTAAACTTGATCACTTCCACTTCAACTTGATTATTGTTGTTCATATTGTCTTATGTAATATTCACTTAATTTATTTAAATACGATTTAACAAAATAATAGAACTTAATAACGTGTATACAAATTACAAATGTTTTAAGTAATGGAATAAATTGTGCTGTGATTTGACGGTAAACTCTGACTCTTGACAAGAACTACTAAAGAATACTAAAAAAACTTTCAAATTGTTAATGGGAATGTTGGAGAATATTTAGAACCACTTGGACATAAAACTTAATTGATTTCTATCACTTGAACATTAAAATGAAATGGATTTAATTTCTTGAATAAATTATTTAATGCTATCATAAGCTACTATACTATAATTAGAGTAAATTAACACTCAAATTGCAATAAAGTGAAACTCCATCAAAAATATTAATCAATAATCAACAATATTATTTAATTGGGTTATGGCATTAAAACTTGGGTTTACAATTCTTTATTAACTTTATAAAACATGTATTCTATTGATATTAAAGTATAAAATTGAAATTACTTCACTTGTTAAATTTTTCTGATTTATTTAAATATTGGGTTATGAGCTAAAACAGAACATTTAAATAGATACTTAAGCAGTTAAATATAGTATTAATCTTAACATTATTAACATCATGACTCGTGACAATCATAAATCTACATGTCATATTAAAATATTGATTCTCAGGGTTAATTAAACATAGACGCAATGTGAGACCAAGTTCCATTGTGGGGATTGAGCTCAATTTTAAGAAGCCTCCCATACATTTGATAAACGTCGACCATCTTCACAGCTTCAACTACTGTTTCAGGCCGAAATGCTGAATTCCAAAATGAATGAATTAATTAATGAAATGTTTGTTTAACATTTTATTAATATTACTATTCGTTTGTGTATAAAGTTTTTATTTTTAAAATGTTTTTTGACTCACCGGGTCCTCGTCCTAACAAAATGGTTCTCATGTCTGGAGATTGTGGATCATATCCATGCATTCCGGTAAAACCAGATTTTCGTCCAGAGTGAACAATCATGTTTCCTGGATCTGCTAAAAGAAGAAGCTCCGGGGCCAGACGGGAATTTCGGTAGTAAAATCGTTCAGGAATTTCTTCCCTTAAGAAAGCACTTACTCCTGTCATATTTTTAACAGCTTTGGACACCTAACATAAAAGCAATATTTAGCTCCCCATTGCCATAATTTTAAATTTCATCAGTCTTAATTTGTACAGGTACATTATACAATTATTGAAATTTCTAAAAATCTGTGGTTTCAATTACAATTTACATAGTACTAACCACAAATTGGCATTGGATTTAAATAAATAATTTTCTTACTTTATTCAATTGCTCAGGTTTGACAAATAATTGAAATAGAGGACCATCTTGAATGCCTAATTTAACATCTTCCTCGTCGATATGCTCATTAAGAGGAATAACATTCGTGACTTCTATCATCCCATGATCACCAAACACCAAAATGTTAATCTGGCATAAACAATACAAACAATTAATCAAATAAGAATGGTTTTTTTTAATTTTGCTATTTATTTGTATCTCAAAAATTTACAATTTAAAAGAATTGGTTATTATTCGTACTTTAGAAGACAAATTATTTGAATCAAGATTCACCAAGAAATCTTTCAAAATTCCATCATTTCTTTTGACTATATCATTTATATATTGGCTATTTGGTCCACGGTCATGCCCAGCGTTGTCAATCTCTTCAACGTAAACCTAAAAAGAATTTTCAAACGGTGAAATGATATTTGAGAGACTTCGTTTAATTATGACTAATAGTTCAAGTAATTGGAATTAACATGAGAATTTTAATTACGCTAATCTTACATTTAGTTGATGTTAATGAAAAGAAAACAAATTGTAAATTAACTGACCATGAACATATCAAATTCATCAAACCACTGAATAACTTCATCAAGCATTTGGCTGAACGTTGGATTTTTTTGTGATGGAGAATATCCAGTGCAGTCTTTTGGTCTCACACCTTCAAACGGAACATGGCAACTTCCCCAACGTCGTCCAAACACTCGTTTCCCGGATTTGGTCGCAGTGATCCAAATCGGCTCAGTCGTCAACCAATGAGGGTCAGAGGTCGAATGAATGTTTCCGAAATGGAAATGAGCCGAAGGTCCAGACCTCGAAATGTCGTACATGGAGTTGCCAATGACATTGTGAGATTCAGCATAAAGTCCTGTGGTCAGCGTTGTCCAACACGCGTAAGAAAGCGATGGGAAAATTGGTTCCATCCATTTGGCCATCGCACCTTCTTTCATAAGCCGATTAAATCCTTTCAATTCTCCAAAGCTTGTTAAATATTCAGATTTAAAACTGTAAATGAATTAATACATTATTAATTGGGAATAATCTCAATATGGATAGTTATGATTGTTAATTCAATGAATTGTAAGTACCCATCAAACATAATCACAAGAAGTTTATCCTGAACTGGCTTTGAGATTTCCTTGTACTTGGGTTTAAATTCTTCAGAATTTCGTATCTTTAAGAAGACGATTTTGTTATTGTTAATGAGAAAGTTGATGGAGAATGCCAAGATGAAAAAGGCCGAGAAGAAAAAGAAGAAAATGAATGTCTTCTGTTTCCAGTAAATTGGCATTGGGTGAGGGTGGTAAAAGTTGTTCATTGTTTTGATGGACGTCAAGATTCAATCGATACTTTAAATAAGTACAATACAACAAGGAGAAATAATCAATAACGATTATTAACCTCAGCTATTTCTAATTGTAATTAATTTAAACACTGAAACTGAAAATGAATATCCTTCAATGGGAATTTCTCAAGTTTTAAACGCAAGCGGAATTTGAGTCTGTCACTTTCCCATTCTCACTTTTTAACGCCGGGCAACTTAAAGTTTAAAAACAAGAATTTGCAAACTTTTGGTAAAGAACGATTTCGACATATAAAACACACTTAATACTAATTAACTTAATATTAAATGTTGAATAAAAGACTTAAGATTTATTCGTTTTGATTTTTCATTATAATATTATTTGATTATTTGGTAAAAGTAGACAACTTGAAATCCATGAATTAGTGAGTTGATGATAGAGGCAGACTAAAAGAATGTATCATAATATAAATAAATTTTTGTGATATTTAATCGCAAAATGTAAACAATTAAAAATTGAAATCTAATTGGAATAGATTTAGTAGAATTAAGAAGAACATGAAATTTAATTATTGGGATTTTAATAAATGTTTGCTTTCTTTAATTTGACTTACTCCTGCCGAAACTTTCATAGTGAATTCAAAAGATCCGGTTTCAATGTAGCAAGGTGGCTTTGCTCCCGATTTCTCCAAAGTCCCAAGTCCGTTCTTGCCGAAGAGATTGAGGGAAAAGAGGATGAGACAAACCGCGACCCATTCACTCATTAAGAACCCGATCAAATTCTCCAATAGAAGCTAACAATCAACGAATATGTTTCAGTTAATACCAAAATTGTCACTATACCTTAGATGATTTTAGTTAATTTGATAATTTTGGCTTATTGTGGTTATGTTTATGGTCATTTACCGATACTTGGATTTTTCTGTTGATTCCTTCCAGAAAAGCGATAAAGGAAATGAACGTCAAAGTTGTAGCGATCGTAAGGAAAATTAGTGCAAAAATCTCTTTCCAGTTGTAGCAAAATGAGGCCGACTCGAGGGCCAAACTCACCACACTGAATATCTAAGAGTAAAATGATTATAATAATTAATATCAATTAATGGAGTATAAAACCAGTATATCTGAATATCCGCATAATATTTAATGAGTTATGCTTTGAGAAATGCTGATAATAATACTGTTATGATATGATGTAATGTATAGAGTAGTATTTTATTTACACATATTCATATGTATCATTATCATATGTACCAAATAAACGTACCATTTATAATGTATTGTTCAGCAGATTAAATGTAATTTAAAAAATTAATGATTAATAGAAAATAACCAAATTTGTGGCTTTTAGAAGAGCGATGAAATAAGTTTTTGGTGTCTCGTTTCCAATTTCCATTTGAGAAATTTATAGTTTGACAATTGTAACAGAATGAATAAGAAGCCAGATAAAAGTACGTTGATTTATCTTTATGGATAATATGATATTTGTTATTCAAATAATTATAAAATAATAGCACAATTTTATAAAAATTTAGAATCTTTGTTAAATTTAAATTTTTTAGGATTATCGTAAAAATTATATTTTGTTATTTTTTATTTGAAAGCATGGCGTTATCCGTTATAATATTTCATTAAAATGATAATTTTTATATCAATATATCAAAAAGTGTTATATTAACATTAAATCAATTTATTCATTTTCATTAATGTATTTAAGCCATTTCTATGTATTTAAGCCAAACAAAATCAAAAGTTTAATTTTGTTTGGTTTATCGGATATTGTATTTATGTTTAAATGACATGTCTTGAGTCAAAAATTAAAGATTGATAATTTGGAAGAATTATTTTACGTTTTTGAACTATCTTATCTGTAAATATTTAAGTGCCTATACAAATTAAACCATTGAACAATCACTATGGGTTACGTATTAGGGCATTCACAAAGAGATCTAAACTCCTAAATTTTAAAGTACGATCGTAATCATAAACTACATTACTGTTATCGTACTAATTAACATTTCTTTAAGTAACAAACATCGATACATACTTTTACCAAAAACAGATATGTAATTATGTACATCAATTGTCAATTGTATCTTATATGCATTAGTTGATTTAGTAGGCCTATTTACTATCAATACGTGTAAATTGTTTTATATTCTAAAGGAAAGATTAAAAATAACTTGTAATTTATCGTTAATATCTTGATATCAATATATAAATGTATTGGTATACCTGTAGTTTATAACCAATATATTAAATAATCATTCAAAGTTTTAAACTGAGAACTGAACAAATCAAATATTTTCTGCGAACAATCTGAAAGTGAGATAGGAACGATAAAAGTAATTGAACATTTTGACAATGTTTCTATTAAATAATTTAAATTATATACAATTTTGAAAATTTCAAATAGAATTATAATAATATCAACTAATAGAACACAGTATCTTAGCAACATTATAGTTTAAAATTTACGACCCGAAAATCAAAAAATTACTTACTTCATCACGTCTTAGTGACCTTTGTTCTATTTTTTATTTAGGATTTTTCCTAAAAATGCTTCCCAAAGTCAAAATAATTCTAATTGGAGAAGACGGTGTTGGAAAAACCAGCCTTTTTAGAACATTCATTGTATGTTACTCATTGTCAATATAAATAAAACATTAATAAAAAAAGAAATTGAATTTAATATTATTTAAACAGGAAGGTGTTTATCCAGATTTGACAAGTGCAACAATTGGTGTGGATTTCGTAAGTTACCTAGTTTTTATATTATGATTATGAAAAATTATATTAAGGCACATTGTTATGCACTGTAATCTTTATCTATATTTATTAAAATTCTGTAGTATCACGTAGTAACTAACCATAAAAAAAAATATACAGATACTATAATATTAACCATCCATGGAAATATCACTAAAATATTTTAATGGTTTGTTTAACCTTATTATCTGTTTCAGGGATGTAAAAAAATGGAATTTGATGGAAGTATGTTTCATCTACAAATTGTAAATGCTAAATATACAGATACTTTTAATTAGCTTAATACGAATGAATGAATTAAGTATTGATAATCTTTTGAAGTGGGATACAGCAGGGCAGGAGCGATACAGAAAGATAATTTCGGCAAACGTCGACGGTTCTCATGGCATTATGCTTCTCTACGATACAACACAATTCAAAACTTTAATTAATTTGTTCGAATGGTTGGAAAGCATTCAACAGATTGTTGGCGAAATAAATATTCCTATGCTTCTGGTGGGAACCAAATGCGATTTGAAATCTGAGAAAATTGTTACTCATGACATTGCAAAGGTGAAAATTATATTAAATGATTAACTATAATTAATAACTATAATTAATAATTTAATAGCATTTTAATAAACATTTAATGATATACTATAAGGTAATTATAATATGTATTAGGAACATAACATGAAATTCTAAATGAAATATATATTTATGTATTCATTAATTCATGATTAAACTTTGAATTGACTAATTAATATTATAGAATATTGCTGATCAACTAAATACTGTCTATATTGAAACTTCTGCCAAACACTCAATTAATGTGGATGAAGCTTTTCTAAATCTGCTTAAACAAATTAATGAGCGCCAAACTATTCCAAAACGATACGACTCATATGGAATTATTGGACTTATTAAAAGATTATTAGGAAAATAAATAAAATGTTTATAATAAACTCGGGAAAATTTGCTCGACGTTAAATTTGTTTAAAGAGTCAAGATTTAAATCGAATTATTCCTAATGAATTATGAAATAAAGTAAATAAGTATAACTTTTGTAATAATAAATAAATAATATATTATGAATTTAAAAAATAATTAAATACATTGAAAAAATCCCTCTTCGAATTAAAAAAATCACTATGTTTGGCTTTAACATTAAAAGTAAATTTAAATTTTTTAACCTTCAAAATCATTGGGTCTTGGAGAATAAACAGATATTTTGTTTCTTGGTTTTTAAGTACAAAGTTATCTCCATATCACATCGATTAAATTAATGCATATATCAATTAATTGTGAGTATTTTACTATGTATTTCTACTTTTGAGATAACATCCTTATCTATAAAGAACGATATCACATATTATTATGAAATAAATAATTTCTAATACTTTACTTACCTCTACTTTTGGCTTCTTTAGATAAATATATAAATCTGTAATTTCATTTATTCAGGAAAAGATTGTTAGGTTACATATATTTAAAATATTTGAGTTTTGAGTGAAATATATATAAGGAATATAAAGAAATGATGGACACTTTGCATCAACGTAGCTAAAGGGAGAAGCGTAACTAATTGATGACCACTAAAGAAGGGGGTTATACTCTTATTGTTATCATTCATGAGATTTATTATACAGGAAGAGATGCTGTAACATTCTTGAGACATTCACAAAATTGGAACATTATTTGCCAATTGAAAAGAGCTTTATAAAGAGACGCTCTAAAATTTCATTTCAGTTTATTTTAAGCCCAATTTTATATATCTAGAAGAATGAATTCTTTTAATTTATCGGTAATGATTCTTTTTAAAATATTTTTCCCGAGTAAATATTTGTAGATTTTATAGCATTTTTTATAACAAGTTTTAATTTATTAAATATAGTGATTTCATTAATTTTGTATATTTTATGTAGATTTCAACGTTCTTCATTCTTTTGGGCTTGCTTTGTAATTGCAGTGAGTGGAATAAAGTGGAACAAAGTGAATTATTTATATCATATAATGATAAAGAGGATTATAATAATCTCACTACAGAATCCCCATTTAAAACAAATAGAAACATTTTCAAATTATCTCCAATAAAATCGAAAGCGAAAAGAAGTGCGAAAGAAAACTATGAAGAAAATCGGGAGAGGACAGAAAAGGACAAAGAATGTGAAAATAGAACAATAGACAATAATGCCTCTCCTTCCGAATATTTCCAAATTGACGATAATTTTACTGATGACTATGATACAGAAGAGTTAAAAGAAGCTGGAACAGAAAAAAAGCCAAAAAAGAAAAATTCCAACGAAGAAAGCGAAGAAGATATCAAAAAAGAGTCTGGAAGACATTCAGCTCCACGCTATCATCCAGCTCCAGCTCCAAGCTATCATCCTCCTGCCTATGCACCACCAGCTTATCATCCTCCAGCATACGCTCCACCAGCTCCAGCATATGCTCCACCAGCTCCAGCATATGCTCCACCAGCTCCAGCATATGCTCCACCAGCTCCAGCATATGCTCCACCTGCTCCAGCTTACCATCCACCAGCATATGCTCCACCAGCTCCAGCATATGGTCCACCAGCTCCAGCATATGCTCCACCCGCTCCAGCATATCATCCGCCTGCATATGCTCCACCTGCTCCAGCTTACCATCCACCAGCATATGCTCCACCTGCTCCATCGTATCATCCTCCAGCGTATGCTCCTCCAGCTTATCCTGCTCCATCATATCATCCTCCGGCGTATGCTCCACCAGCTTATCCAGCTCCATCATATCATCCTCCAGCGTATGCTCCTCCAGCTCCATCTTATCATCCTCCCGCGTATGCACCTCCAGCTTATGCTCCACCTGCACATTACGGCCCACCACCAGCTCCACCAAGTTATAATCCACCTTCGTACAGACCGCCATCATATGCTCCACCGTCTTATTCACCTCCTTCATATCAACCGCCATCGTACAATCCCCCTTCCTATCATAAAAAGTATCAGAAATATCCCTCGTATCCCTCTTATAATAAATATTCTAAAGGATATCATTCTAAAGGATATCGCGGGAGGTAAACCCACATTAATAAAACTTACATAAATTTGATTGATTGCATAAATGTTGTATATTTTTATAATTAAATTAAAGTAGGTATAACCGTGTTAATAAGATATTTGAATTTTTTAAATGTTTGAACATATTAATTAATAATGATCTTAAAATAAAGACTTGTTCGGAATGAGTTTTAAATCAATGTGTAATTGTACTTATTTGGTTTAATATTTTTAAATTATTATAAATGTATTATAATGACGTTTAATTCAATTACTATGAAATTAACAATTAAAAAAAATTAAAATCATATGATAAAGTATCAATCTATCAATACCATATTATCTGTAGAACTAGATACCCTACTATTTACATGCATATGTACCATATACCACATACATAATATACTCGTACATTTATAAGAACGTGTGAATTGAAGCCAAATAAGTGAACAACCAAAGCCAGCCAATGTAACATAGGGCACTAATAAATAGGTAACCAGGAAATGTTAAATTATATGTATGTGTGCATACTGTATACCATGCGTATTATGCATATGCGGAAAAATAAAATTTGCCTTCTTTGATTCAAATAAATATATTTATATTGAAAAACATAAATTTTGTATTCTAACTTCATCATTATTACCTTGTATTCAAATTTCAATATAAAAGATGGCGAAAATAAACTCAGGAAATTACTGCCCTTTCAAATTTTTTGCTTAGGATTATAATTTTATACGCAAAATACCAAATAAATAACATGTAGGTATGTAGTGCTTAATGTTAGTTAAATACATTTCCCTTACCTTGAAAATTGCAATAACAACACACGTTTATATTAAAATTTGGAATTATCATATATATTTTCATTATGTCGTTTACAATTTAAAAAAGTGCTTCCATCCAGGTAGAGATCATACTAAATGTTTGTTAGATGTGATGTTTCTCAATGTTACGCATATTTACGATTTACAAATTTATTTATTCTTTTATCAATCAGATAATGTAACTCTGTAAGCACCTAAAATTATTGCCATTCATTCCCCATTTGAATAATTCCTGGTTTGGAAATTAAAATAAATTTTAATTTTAATTGTAAAATCTACCTATAAATTGGGAGAAAAATCAGGAAAGTTTATCCAAGCAACAAGTTCAATCAAGTTCAAAAAGTAAATCCAGAAAAGCCAGAAATCTACCAAAATGGCCAAATTCATTTTGTTAGTTGCTGTTCTATTCTATATTGCCTGTTTATCCGCCGTAAGTGTTCAAACATTATTTAAAAAATTCTGAAAAATATTTTTTACACAACTTATTTAAATTATTTTTCCAAATTTGAAAAACTTATCAAATATATAGGGGGTGAATTCAACAATTGTATTCAACAACACTATGCCACTTGAAGGTACAAAATCAAATTAAGCACATTACCTGTATACAAAATATAACTTAATTTTAATATATTAAAAAAATCAAAAAAGGCAATTCAAGAAAATTGAGTTTGATCTGCAAAATAATTCCCAAATTCTGCAAAACCTCCGCAACCACAACCACAGTCCGAACTCCCACTACCTGTAACTTTTTCGCCGGGGATTGCATGTTAACTCCGCCTGGACCAACGTGTATCCAAGCGTGTAAAGATTGTCCGACCACTTGTAAACCGATTGCAGCTACACCAAGAACTTGTCCAGCTCCAGCTGCTGGAGCTCCAGCACCTACTTGCAAACCAGAATGTTGTGGACCATGATTCTATTATTATTATTAGAGACAATTCACATCTAATTACTAATTACAAATATGTTTTTTAATCTATCATAAAAAATTTAAATGTAGTTATAAATGAATTGTAAATAAAGAATGGTAAAATAGAAAAATCGCCCAATTAATTAAACCAAGACTTAATATGACATACTGATTATCCATTATCACTAAGTTTCAAATAATAGGAAAATTCATTGATCATAAAATCATATGTAATACACTATTAGACTATTACACTATATATAATACTGGCGGTGATAGTAATGATTACTGATATTAGAAAAATACAAATAATTTTAAATTTTGCTAGATGAATTTAGAATTAACTTTAAGCAATTTATTCAATCATGCATTGATTAATAACAAAAATACATTATTCTTTGTTTTTGTTCTCAAATGTCAAAGCTGCTTTGTCGTAATCATTTTTCTGTATAAGTGGGAAATATTTGTGCACAGTTGGCCACATTTCTTCATAAGAAGAAAACAAAGTTCTTTCTGTTCCTTTTTCTGTTGCTTTGGCAACTTTAAGACCCCATACGACCACTGCTTTGTAACTCTCATCGTCATCGGAAATCTCAAGATAACGGAAAAATGCCAAACCAATATTGAAAAACATTTCAGTTGTATCCGTAAAAAGACCAGTCATGGTAGGAATGAATTCTTCATATTCGACAGGTTCAATTGTGAAGCGTTTAATGACATCTTCCAATTTCCCATCATCCTTATTAAAAATAATTATTTTAAAATTAGAATATTGTATAATTAAGAATTTTTAATAAATTCATTTATAGCTATTTATTCTACAAATTAATTATTATTTGTTATTTACATATTCTCCTTTCATATAAGCTCCAAGAAGTTGAGCTTTTTCGAAATAATTTTTCTCTTTATTTAGCCGAATCTCCACATCAAATCCACCTTGGTTCATCACATAAGATTTCTTAGGTATTTCATGAAGTGGAATGAATTGATGGGTTGGGTTGCAGCACCCGCCGTCGACTCCCCAAAGTTCTCCATTGTCCCCCCGAACAACACAAAAATAATGATTCAGAGGATTCTTGCACATTTGGAAATAATCTCCTCCTGCTCCATAAGCATCATATCCAATTCCTTTCAAAAGACAGAGGAGAAAATGATTGTTGTCAATACAAGCGCCACCAATTCCTTTTAGACATTTATTCACAGACGATTCACGAGACGGGACCTTTTTTTCTAATACTACAGACATGCTCTAAAAATAAATTTAAAAAAATTAAAGTGAAAACTACACCACAGTAAAAGATTTGAATTTATTACATAGTTGTATATAATAGATATATCAGGGCTTTGATATATGGTATTGGTGTTAATTAGGTATTATAAAACCTGAAAGTAAATTTCAATTCTAAATTTTTTATAGATTTGTTTCAATAAAGCCCATTTGTCTTCTTCAAATTTTGTTTTCCAATCCAAATCAAGTTTCAATTTGTTTTTAATGAAAAGCGTAATTTCTTCGTCGTCCAATTTCACCATTGTTATAATGTTTGCTGAATATAAAAATTGTACGACTTAAATAAATATGATTTAATTATATTTTTATTAATTGATTGACGCTCACACATAGAGTATACAAGATATTGCTTTGAAAATTAACAAACGAATGGTAACAGATGTGCTGGAGCTGAATAAAATTATATTGCTTATGGATTTTTCATTTCTATTTAATGTATCAATAGAGAGAAACTAGCCTTGGAAAGTAGCAGATAAACTATTGACATTATGGCATTGAATTACTTAACTTATTGTTCATTAATGCTAGCTAATAACTATTTAATAATTCACCTTTATATAAAACTTGCCCAAACTACAAATATGCATAGGTATACATATTACTTAAACATGAGTTTTAATTATTTTAATATTTTAGTATTAAATTACATAAAATTCATATGTCTGTACATACAATAAATATTGTAGTATCTGTACATCTGTAAGTGCCTAAGTAGGTACTATATGAAATTACTATTTTTAGTGCTCCAAAGGGGTTCATTGAATCTTAAAGTTAAAGTATCAGTATAATCAAATAGTAAATCATGATTAATCATCATTGATTATGAATAACAATGGGAAAATTGATAATCTAAGCATTTAAGTTCAAGTTTGTAGTCATTAAAATTTATGTAAACATGAATCAACAATATCTGTATTGAACCAATATGAAAATTTGTATGAACAAATTGTTATAAATGAATTATATGTATGTAGATTAGAGTTTAAACAATTGGTCGTAAAGTTATTGCGGGCACATTAGAAAATATATTGAATGTATTATTCCGCTTGCTAGGTTTAGTGGGATGGACCAAACTTAATTTAGTTGGAGTTGTTTGTCCCGGTGGTGGAAATGGAAGTTTTGCTCCGAATAATGAAACGGATGAATTGGCCCAAAATATCTTTAAAAATAATCAATAAAAATTTATAAAATTTATATACTTAATTTGCATAAATTATATAAGATGTAATTAAAAATCATCATTACTTGTGCAAGTAAACAGTATCCAAAACAAATTGGAGAAGAAAAGAAAGCTCCGCCATCAGATGCATTTCCTGTTTTTAATTGAATGGGGAAATTTGGAAGATTTTTGCCAGAAGAGACAGTTTGGAGAAAATCCAAAAGTGATTTTAAAACCGTTTCAATACTTCCGTTACTCGTTTCATTTTTTTCTGAGTCTTCATTCTTTCAATAAAATTTATAATTTATATTACATTAAGAATGTACTTTACATGATTTTAAAAAATTTAAAATGAATTTTTAAACGTTTAAAATACAATCAAGTCATAAAAATACGATTTTACGTTATTTTGCTGGATAGGCTTTAACTTTGTAATAAGATATGGCGCTATTTTATCAGATTCAAAACAATGTAAATTTAAAATAATAAATAACTGAAAAATGAATAAAAATATAAAATTCTTCATAATAAACCATTAATAAGAATTAATTAAGACTATTATCTAAAAAAAAAGTAAAATCCATTACATATTGGCGTTCATTAATATTCCAATCATCATGGACAATCGGATTTACCCTAGGTACACATTGTGTCTAAAAATAATTATTTCAATAAAACAATAACCCCATTACCTAAGAGAATAAATGACTGGTTATGGTACATTTCATTTGAATAATGCTAAATTAATCCTTAGATTTACTCTACTATTGATTTATAATAAACACTTTCGGCATCCCAAATGAGTATGCTGGGACTTGTAAGATGGGAGATGCGAATGACCACAAAACAGTAGTTCACCCGAGGCTAAAGGTCAAAGGAGTTGAAAGACTAAGAGTGCTGATGCATCAATTATGGCGTTTGCTGCTACTGGTAACTTGATGGCCTTTGTTTATATGATCGCAGAGGTAAAGATTTTATCAGAATTCAAAATTTCAAATTTAGGCTTACATTTAATGTAAATTACTGATAAAATTTTGATTAATTAACATGAACTTAATGTATATAGGTTTGTAATGTATCTACCTCAAAGGAACGTGTATGATTCAAATATATTGATTTTTTCCAGAAAAGCTTCAGATATAATTACATGATCAAAGAAGATTATAATTATTTTAAAATTGGAATATTTAAGAATTTTTAATAATTTCATTATGGATATATATTCTATTTTAATTCATTATTACATATTTCCAAGAAGTTGAATTTTTTTCGAAATATTTATCACATAATATTGTAAGTAAGTAAGTACGTACTTACTTAGGTACTTTAATGTGCGTATATAGAATTAATAATTCTGAATTGTTGCCATTCATCCATCCCTCATTCCTATTTTTAAATTAAAATAAATTTTAATTTTAATTGTAAAATGTACCTGTAAATTGGGAGAAAAATGAGCAAAGTTTACCCAAGCAAAAGTTCATTCAAGTTCAACTAGTAAATCCAAAAATCTACCAAAATGGCCAAATTCATTTTGTCGGTTGCTGTTCTCTTCTATATTGCCTGTTTATCGGCCGCAAGTGTTCAAATATTATTAAAAAATTGTAAAAACTCTTTTCATACACAGCCTGTTTAAATTATTTTTCTCCAAAATTTGAAAAACTATGAAATTTAATATAGGATGTGAATTCAACAATTGTATTCAACAACACCATGACGCTTGAAGGTACAAATTACAAAATCAAATTACGGCTAACAACTCTGCAAAACCAGTTTTTCCATGGTTCAAAACCATGTTCCATGGTTCCAGCGTGCATTTGAATAGGAATGTTGATTAGCGCCATCTAACCTAACCTAACCTAATTAACATATAAGAATAGGGAAACATGGTGCCCCATGGTTCTAGCATAGTTTTGCAGAGACTCCGAATCTCAGCCCAAATTACACTATGTATATAAAATATAATTTTATTTTAATTTATTTAAATATCAAAAAATATTTTTATTTATTTTTTATATAAAGACAATTCAAGAATATAGAGTTTGTTCTGCAGAATATTTCCCGAATTATGCCGTCCAACCCCACAAACCACAGAGCGAACTCCAGGTACTATCTGTGACTTTTTCGTCGGGGATTGCAGTTTAATTCCGCCTGGACCAATGTGTAGCCAAATGTGTAGAGATTGTATTCCAGTTTGTCAACCGGCTTCAGCTACATCAAGAGCTTGTCTAGCTGGAGCTCCACCTACTTGCAAAACAGAATGTTGCACACAATTCTATTATTATTAGTAGAGACAATTCACATCTAATTATAAATATGTTTTTTTTTAATTATATCATAAAAAATGTAAATGTAATTAGTAGTTCTGCATGAATTGGAAATAAAGAATTGTATAGAAAAATAGTATAATCAAATCAAAAATTAATATATTTTATTTACATGCTGGATACTATCCAATATTAAGTTTCCTATTACATATACTATAAATACTAGTAATTAGCAAATTCATAATACCTAATATACGTTACTATTATACTGATATTATAATTTCACCATGTCGTAATGTTCTAATGTATATTGAATATACAATTCGTACTTACTTAAATAAATATGATTTATTTATGATCTTATTAATTGACACTCACATAAAGGTTATTCACGGGTATATAAAGTGTATTATTTAATGTATAATGTTAGAAAATTAACAAACGAATGGTACCAGATGTGCTGAAACTAAACAAAATTATATTGCTTCTTATGGATTTTCCATTTCTATTTAATGAACTAATATAGAGAAACTAATGTCATTCCTGATACTGATAAAAATTCACTGTTATATATAAAACTTACCTAAACCACAAATGTACCTATTAGATTGATAACATCTAACATCAGACATCAATCAATTTTCAATATGCATATTATAAAAATTCAACATTATTTACATTTATTTAGACATTAAAAATTTTTCAAATTTTTTAAAAAGACCTTTAGAGATTCTCTTTAAACTAAATCAATAGTTAAACATATTACACAAACATAAATGTTTAAAGTTTACTACATATACAGGGTGGGCCATACGTTGCTTTCTTTTTTATACGATTGTTTATTTAAAAAAGAAAGCAACTCGTGGCCCGCCCTGTATATGTATACCGAATAATATTTAATATCCAATACTTTGATTATCATAATTACATTAATCATAAGTATACCCATTTGTTTAACTAGTTTTTTAAAAATTATTATTATATAGGTAATGTATTTTCAATCAAATATTCAATTGTTGAAAGTTAAGTTTAAATTATTTACCCAGATGATCATTAAAACAAATTCAGTTCCATCAGTTCATACAATGGTTTCAATTATTAAATATTTAATTCAATCAATAAGTCTTTTAAAAAATGAAATCACGTAAATATAATGTTTCTAAACAGTATATATACACAGAAAATATGGCATTCTTTTTCAAATATCAAAAAGTTAGTATTTTTATTCGAATCAAGAACTTTCAAACTTTCAAATTGAAATGATTGGAAAGATGATCCTTTTGGCCTTGTGCCTTACTTATGTCGTAGCAGGTACCTAATTATTTTCTTAAATATTAGAAAATACTTGAATCACCCCAATTTTTTTATTAATTAATTATTTCCGTTAAATAAAAATCTATTAAATATTATACAGCATGTAATTTTAAATATTTATTGTTTTCTAGCTGATGTCAAATCTACAACTGTTAAACCAACTCCTTCACCTTGGTTTGAGGTATAAAATATTTTTTTTTTCATTAAATATTTTGAAATTATTAATGAATTTTGAAAAATAAATCCCATACAGTGCCCAAATCCAAACGCAGAAGATGAATATCATCCACATCCATACGATTGCTCCAAGTTTTTCCAATGCAGTTTTGGAAAAGCATGGGAGCATCAATGTGACAAACCACTTCATTGGGCACAAGCTGTCAAATATTGTGATTGGCCCGAAAATGCCAATTGCAAATCAAAACCCACACCTGCAACAACTCACAATTAAAATTTTAGTATTGTTTTTATTCAGATATTGTTAAATTCGTGGGTTAAAAGTATATTGAATAAATAAAATAAAATATTTCAAAATCATCACCAATTATATGTATATATGTATATATATATCCAGTAATGTAATACCATTGATAGTGTATTAAGTGTACTGTACATCTGCAACACTATTAACATTCACTTCATACACTGTATAACACTATGTACATATTACGTAGTGTTATGTACAATCTTATGTACCCATGGCTACAACGCTACAACGCTACAAGACTAAAAAGGATTCCATATTATATGGAGTGCATTATTTAAACAATTAAGTGATTGAGATAATTTTAGATAATTTGTTAAATAAGCATATTATCAAATTATTGTTTTTCATTTTTATACGTTGATAAAAAATCGATGCGCAGTAAACAATTCGATAAAGTAATCATAAAGTGGAGAATTAATAGCTAAATTAAATACGATTGATATTTATAAAATTTAGGCTTATGTATTTAAGGTAAACTACTATAGGTATTTATCTTATAAAATCATTATCTTGGAGAACCAATCTTACCGTTAAATACCTACTACTATATGTAATATACAGACTTTGTCTACCAATGGTACAAATTACAATTATAAATATAATTAAATCTAAATAAATATATAATGCAAACATGGTATCTTAAATCACATATAAATACCATGTTCTGTAGGGTACTTTACATTCATACCTGTAAAGTATTTGTATGTATAATATTATTAATATTCGAATAATTTGTTGCGCCGATAATCAACGGAGAATTACATAGTCGCTATAATAAGGATATCAGTTTTATATTTACCATTAATTTGATTTTATAACCACATCCATATCTCATTGTCATTGTAATTATTTGTTTAACAAATCTACAACATACAGATTAAATCATTAAACTTATGTTATGAATTATAAATTTTATACAGATCTTTCCTATATAGTCAAACTTCGAGTTTGAGTTTGAGGTGCTTTGTTGTTAATGATAAATTTACAATGTTATAAGAATGATGACTAAATTTTACAAACGCAGTAAAATATAACATTAAATGAGAGAATGAGACTAAAGCAGACATAATTTTACGTATGTATAATAATAGTGATAAATTGAAAAACACCTTGGCGGCTTGTAATCAAATTGGTGCTTAAAATGAAATTCAGGTTTCGTAGAACACATTATTAATGTATTGATAAGAATTGATTAAATTATTGAACTGAAGTGTGAGAGTGAAAATTGCACTATTCCAAATTCATCAAATTCCCAATAGAGATGATTCATCTTTGTGACTTACATTTGAGGAATTTATAAAAAACATCTTTCAATTAATTTTCGAATATCTCATAAATTGGGTATTACAACTTTGTAATTCGTTAGTTAAAATTATCCAATAAAACTCAATAAATTAATTGCCCAATAAAAATATTCAAGCATTATTACAATTGTGTGAATATAACATGGAGGATTTAAAAACCAAATTCAAGAATTCCGACAGGATTGTTTGGGTTAACCAGGAGGGAAAACCAAAATCAGGAACGGTTAGATGGGTTGGATTTTACAAGACACAATTCATGATTGGAATAGAATTTGTAAGTTATTGCAATTAATTATACTATGATTATTAATTTTATTAATTCAAGTGTTATTTTTGTTAATTTAAAAAAATTTCATATTAAATGTTACGTATCTTTGTATTTAAATTTGCTGAATTCTCTAGGATCATTCAGATATCCCAAATTTAATTGGAGTTGAAAAGTCTGAAATCGACAAAAGATTTTTTTGTAAGTTTGGCACAGGGCGTTTAATGCCCCCAGAAAATATTCTCCATTTAAGAGAATTTCGCGGGAAAGTTACCAATTCGATAACGATCAATAAGAAGGTCATTCCTGGAAGGAGAACTTTGCCAACTTCCGATGCCAAAGTTAATTGGGAGGAAGAAGACAATGAATTCAATTACATCAAACAACTCACTTCAGCTTCAAGCAAAAGACGAACAATTCCAGATGTCCCAACAGAATTTGACAATAATCTTCAAATGACCCAAATAGAAATTCAAAATCTGGCAATTTCTTCACCGAGAAATTCAACCAATTCATTGAGATTATCAGAGCAAAAAAAGAAACGGCCAGCTCCTTTGGCTCCTTCCAAAATGCGAACCAATGAAAGAGAAATGATAGAACCAGCACCGAAAGCGCGAGTTTTTAAATCACGAGCATCTTTGATGCACATTTTTGACCAAAATCAGCAAATTGATGAAAACGAGTTGGGTAATTAGTGATATTTAACAATTTTGAAATTATTTTAATGTTTTATTTGAATATTTATTAGAATGGCTAAAAATTGGGAAAGTAATTTCTTATAAAAAGAATATTGAAAGCATTGGAATCATGTTTGGATTTGTACGTTGGATTGGAACACTTTCTGGAGAAAATTGCGTTGGGATTGAATTTGTAAAACATTCTTAGAAATGGAATTTATTGTTCTTTTAAATTGATTATATTTTACTAATTAACTTAAAAAATAATCATTACTACAAAAAATTTGATTTAAGCAAAAGATCATTTACACTTTTTATTATTATTTAAAACTATCGATTAACAATGAAGTTAGTGTTTTATTTTATTTTAAAGGATAAACCCATTCCAAACATGACTCAAGATATTTCTCCTAATCTGTTTAATTGTAGAAAAAATTGTGGTCTTTTAATTACTTTGAAAAAATTGTAAGATACTTAATTATTGCAAAACATAATTTTAAAATAAGTATACAATTTAATTACATTAAATAATGACCTACTTTAAAAAATAAATTGATTTCTTCTTTTTATATTAATTTTTAGAATATTACAAGAAGAATTCGAGCTTTATCTTCCACATAACAATCGCTTAATTAGAGGAATGTCAAGGGAAATTCCCGAAGAGATACTCGAAAAAGCAAAGTTTGTGTCCAAATCCCATACCATAAATGAAGAATTTGCTGGAAATAAATTTTCAACTCTTACGGCAAATCAAGATAAATTAATTAAATCAAGTAAAAATATTTCAGTTGATGAAACTAAAGATTCAAGTAATGAATTAAAAGTTATTGAAAACAACGAACGAAGGAAATCCAGTTTGACTGTTGAAGCACTAAACTTCATCTTCCCGCCAAATTATAATGGTTCAATAAGTTACAATTTGTTACAATATTAAATTAAACAACTTTAAATTATTTTATATACTATACCTATACTATACTATATGTACATAAGCAATAATTTTTATTTAATTCAACAGATGTATCGCCAAAATTTGAAACGCAAAAATCCGAAGAAAACGACGTTCCAACTCCACCATTACCACCTGTAGAAACCCATCCGCAAACACAAGCTATTATAAAGGGAATTCTCCCGGTTGATTTTAAAAACGAAAAACTTTCTTCCCAAAGTTCATCAGAAAGTTTCTCTGATGAAAATCCTCCCCCTGATAGCGAAGATTCTTATATGAAAAGCGATGAAAATATTTCTAAACCACCAATTCCTTTAAGACGCACCAAAACATCGCCGCCTGTTCCACCACGAACACAAAATCGCCCTTTGGATCAATTTCCAAATACAAGACGCAAAGAGAAAAGTTCTGAAGAAATTCCAAAGCCAATTGACATAAATCAATTTATGAAATCTCAACAAATAGGTTATTTATATTAATAGTAAAATTTTTACATTGTAATATTCATACAATATGTTACATATTATTTATATGTACTATTATGTACCTACCTATATATAATTACTCTATTAATAATATAAATAACATTTGTTTATTATACACTACTAATATGATTAATATTGATTAATTAATTTTGATTTAGAACGGCGGGGAATTCAAGGAACTGATAATTCATGCAATGTTGACGCTGTGATTTTCACTCTTTTCTCCTTCACTAATAAATTTGACCAACTTCTCCTTGATACAAATAATAACACTGATAATCCAAAATCGAGAGAAAGAAGAATCCAAAAAGAAAATGAACGAGAATATGATGGAAGAAAAAAGTTGACAAATATTGTAACTCAACTTAGGAAAAACTATGTGGTTGGTTCAAACGCAGTTCTTCAATTTAGGAATGTTTTAGACGAATTGAATACTCATTCTGAAGAAACATTTATTGGTAGAACAATTATTGTATTGCTTTTAAACATTTGTGATGATTTTTCCTGGTGTAAGAATGTTACTTGATATTTACTTGTACCATAGAATATAAAGATACATAGTCGTTTAATAATAAAGGAATTCTAAATTGGTTTGGTTAATTTTTTCAGATATTGAAGAAACGTTATTTCTGATATTTAATCAACTTTATGATCTTGATTGTTTTATTAATTATGAGTTTGGAACTTCAGATTACATACATCAAATAATCCTCCCAGAAACTTTCAGACAACCGAGAATTTCAACAACTCAAAAATTATTTGAAATCAGCTTATTTGAAATGGAATCAAAATTGGTTGATGTTCCTTCACCTGCATTAATTCTTGAGCTTCCTTATGAAGCGGGAAAATTTGTAATGCCAAATATAACTCTTCAAATAAATGATGCAATAGCTGGAAGTAATATATATTACCTTAAAAATATAATATTCATTTTGTTATTAGTTATTAATGTTAAAGTTCATCAAAAAATTATTAAATAGTACCTATATGAATGACATAAAGTTTTATTAATGTATTAATAATAAACGTATAATTTTATATTAGATGAAACGTACTGTGGGATTTGTTCCGAAATAGCTACAATTGAGTGTTTCGAATGTTTCGATTTAATTAAATCCAATGGTGTGAAATCAACAAGATATTGTACAGTTTGTGATAAGCAAATGCATTCGCATCCAACTAGAAGTTTCCACCAGAGAAAAACAAAAGGAAGAAATTCAAACTTCAAGGAAATCAAAGAGGATAAATGCAACTTGGATCTTTATGCAGTAATTTGCACACGAATGGATCATTTTGTCTCATTTGTGAGATGCGGAAAAGAACAAAATTCTCCTTGGATTTATTTTGACTCAGATCCTGCTGGAGGGAAATCAAAGGTTTGACTTATAAAAGAAAAATAGATAATTTCCAATAAATAAAAAAATTCATTTATTGTTAGATGGAAATTATATTCGATCTTGGAGATAAAATTCAAGCATTGGCCGAAGTTCCTGATGCACTCGATGAAAAATGGGACGAACTTCCAAAGCTTTTACAGCGAATGCTTATCGATATCAACGTGTGCGTTTACTTAAAGAATACTTAAAAGATTTGCCATTTAATTAATTACATAGTATAATTACCTCTTATTTATTTTCTAATATTTAATATTAATCGTAAATATACCACATGTATATGTGGTATATTTACGATATAGTATTTAAAATTCAAAAATAATATAATCTTTTAAATGTCTATATAAGCAAAAGGTTATTATATCTGAAAATCAACATCAATTTCCTCGGATCGTTTTTTGTTGTCATCTAGACTCGCTTGTCGTCGTTCCTGTAATATTAAAAATAGTTATTTCCTAAAATCAAGTAATTTTAGTAAAATAAAATAAAATTGTTAATTTTGGTAAATGACTAACATTTGCAAAGCTTTCATTAGTTGTAAGAAGAATATCGTCATATTCTGCTTTGTTCCCAGTAGCGAATAATGATAAATGGCATATTTGCCTGTTTATGATTTTTTCTTCCACACAGCCATTGGCCATTTCCAAATCATTTATAAAGACCTTAAAACACGTCCCATCACAATCCAATACGAATCTAAAGAAATGTGGCGAAGTGTCGATTTTGTGTGTTAAAAGCGGACTCTTCACTTTGGCCGACGGACGTCCATTCTGTAAATAAGTGTTGTTGTGGTCTTTCACGTTTATGTAAAACTTGTTTTCATAAAACTGGAATTTCATTATGGTGTCATGGGAATCTTCAGCATTCAAGAATTCCTCATTGCAATTGTAAAGATTAAAGGCAAAGTTGATTCGGGAAGAAACGTGGATTTTAAACCCGAATTGGAAAATGAACTCTTTTTCTTTAATCGAATAACTCGGGAATGTTGTGTAAACATGTTGGAATTTATGGGCATGAAAAGCATTTCCTGAACTAAATGTTGATTGGGAACTTTGTTGCAAAACATCCGACACATTGTAAATTGGTCTCCATAGAATTGGACATCTTCTTTTGGCCGTTCCGTCAAAATCATCTTGAAAAATAATTTCATTTTTTAAACTTAATGCTTTCACATTGTTGATTATTTCTTGAGCTGTTTGGTTTAATTCTATTATTTGGTTTGACATGACTTCTGATTGAATTGAACTTGTTAAAATGCTTGTGTCTTGATTCACCAAATTTTCAATATTTCCCATTTTTATTAAAATTTCTCCTTGGGCTTGATTTAATGAAGCAATGGAATTTTCTAAACGATGAATTCGTTCATCCTAAAATACAATTAATTATTTTTACAATCATGATTAAGTAATAGGAATGTGAAGTTAGTACAAATATCTTCATATTGTATTTTGTTTAAAGATAGATATTATGATATAAATAATATTTAAGTTCTTTATGTAATATCATTTAATAATAATTTTTTTAACCATTTTAATTAGTGCGTTATTCATTCTATCAATTAAATTGGGAATAACATCGTTTGTTGAATGAGTCATGTAGCTCTAGAACATAATTAAAGAGATAGTCCAAGATTAATATTTTTCAAATTTTTAACAATGATTATCGATTTGATTTGATTTAACATTTATTTATCATTTCTGTAGTTTTTGTTTTATTAATATTAATTTGCACCAATTTTGTTGAAACTTCCGCAATTTTATCTCTAAGCTGTACCATTTCATTCTGCAATACAGAAAAATCATTAATAACTTATAATCTATTTTTTTCTGCTCGGCTCTGAATTTGAAAGATCCGCGAATTATTTCCATGCATTTAGATAGGAAATAATTGGCGATTATTTCAAATTCAGAGCCGAGCAGTGAAAAAATGTACTATAGGTATTTATTTACTCTAGACAGTGTAGGAAACTTTGACCACTTATAGTTATACCTAGTAATATTATAATTTTTATAATATAAATTAAATTAAAAACAAATTATTTTACCCGATCTCCATTAGCGGAACTAAACAATTGAGTGCCAACAATGACAAAAAACAAACACGAATTTAAATTCATTTTTACTTGGCGCAATATGAAATTTGGATTTTTTACTTATTGATTAAATGAACATTTCCCGATAAGAAATAAACAACACATGAATGAGCGTGAATATAAATAAAGTGGATAAATGTGAAAGTTGACATTCTGAGATTTTTATAAGTAAGACACAATCGTTAAATCTGTCCTTTTAACCGGAATTACCTGAGGATTAATCGAGTTTTTTTAACATAAATACCTCTTTTTCATTTAGAGTAAGCACATTTCTATAGTAAGGTCTTACCTCTATATGATATACTTACTATAGTAATATGTATTCTATGAGCAACAACAATATGTGGCTTTATTGAGAATGAAACCCATTTCTAAAAGACTTAAACAAACGATGCTAAGCAGAATAAAACAAAAACAATGCACATTGAAAATAAGACAGAGACAGAATGAACAATAAGCTTAAAGTAATCAGATGATTACAAAATTAAATAATGTTCACTTAACATAAACATTTAAAATATGAAGCGTCTGAATAAAATATATTGCAAAAATTTATGTTTTCAAATATTAATAATATAGGTGAAGTTGATGGCTATAGAAGATTGAAGATAAAATATAACCATAATAATATTAAACCGCTATTTAAAATAATTACTGTAATGTAACTTTTGGCGAATATTTGAATTTTTTGTAAAGGAAAATGCAGCATTTTCTGATTAAAATATATTAGTAGGTATTAATTGACCGACATATATGCACAAATAAGAAATATTAGGAGTTGAGGAAAAAAGTGAGAAATTATTCTTATGTATTTATAAAATTTTAAACTTCTCTTTGATATTACATTTTTATATATCTGTGAATGCTATACAAGTTAAAAACTTTTTGTGCATAAATTAAAAAGATAAAGTTGGGTAAATGCTGAATTAATTAACTAAAATGGATGGGATGAGGAAATCAATTTTTCTGATTATATCCTCATTTTTAACGTATAAAAGCTAATAAATTCTTAATAATGTTCTCAAACCCAAAAATTGATATTTAATAAGAGAAAATGTATTTAGCTCTGATTTTTGTAATATTCCTTTCGCTCTTTTCCTGCAGCAACGGAAATCGTAATTAATGTTTTAAATTTATTTTACAAAAATACTAAAAGTAAGTAATTGTGTAATTTATTTTCAGATTACTGCCAACAGAACGGTCTAAAAGATGGAAACTATGTTAACCCCAATAACTGCCGTAATAACTTTTTTTTAAATTATTCCCTTGTATTAGTTTTATTCATTATAATTTATACATAATTATACCTTATGACTATTGATTCTATTTTTTGGAAATCGGTAAATATACAGACCGTTAAAATTAAAATAAATATAGTTCAAGAAAAAAAATACTAGTTGATTTTTTAAAATTCTAGAAAGCTACATTGCATGTGGCGGTGGATTAACTTATGTCATGCCATGTCCAAGTGGACTTTTCTATGACATCAACGCACCTCAAAAAGGCGGTTAGATTTAAATCTTATTTTAACTCTTTAAACATAATATGATCAATTGAGTTTAAACAGATTAACTTTTCATCACAGGAGCTTGTATTTGGTCGTCAAAGCATTGTGGTGGAAGCTCAGGTGGACATGGAGGAGGAAGCTCAGGAGGCCACAAAGGTGGATACGGAAGTGGAAGCAGTGGTGGAAGCTCAGGTGGGCACGGCGGAGGAAGCTCAGGTGGACACAAAGGTGGATCAGGTGGACAAGGTGGAGGAAGCTCAGGTGGACACGGCGGAGGAAGCTCAGGTGGGCACGGCAGAGGAAGCTCAGGTGGACACAAAGGTGGATCAGGTGGACAAGGTGGAGGAAGCTCAGGTGGGCACGGCGGAGGAAGCTCAGGTGGACACAACGGTGGACACGGAGGTGTAATCAGAGGTGAAGTCATTTGCAACAGACACAACAACGGATATTATCCAAACCCAGAAAGCTGCGAGTCTTACATTGTAATTATTTTTAATTTTACAGTTCAATTCAGTTCATCACTGAATTTTTTACACAATTACATATTATAATTAAAATCATAAAATAGAAAGATTACAATTTTAATAAGTATTTGTCTTTGGTAATGTTTTAAGGCCTGTGTCGGAGGTTTGAAACACATTTTGCAATGCCCACATGGAGAACACTTCAAGTGGTATGGAAATGTACACGGTATGTTTTTAATTAATTTGACTATAGTTTAAGTTATGTACTGTACAATTGTACTATAAAAAATAATAATTAACATGGGATATTTATATTGCTTAATGTTAATTATTGATGACTAAATAGGACGATGTCTTTCTCCTTCTGCTGCAGGTTGTCAAACAAAAATTGACATTCGTTAATAGTTTACCTAAGATATAATTGAATAAAAGTATCGAACATAACGAAAACCTTTATTAAACCATATTTATTTTAATATTATTATTTTATTAGTAATACTTCATTCTTTTTGTTCTACTGCATAAATTCATTGACTTCATTGATTTAATAATACATGTAACCAATCTTTCCACAAAATTGGGTAAAGAGTGTACATTGGGTATGTAAAAAATAATAAAAAATATCTTTGGATTAACAAAAACTAGAGTAGATTTTCCAAACGATGATTTCTTAAGTAAATTACAAAACATCAGTTAAAGCGTGTATCACTATTTACTATTTACAGATTCACATTCTATAGTATAAAATATTACTTGTGGTTATTGAGTATACCTAATGTAAAATAATCACGCGAATCACTCCTTATTAACAATAAGCATGTACAATTGTGGAAAAATTAAAGCTGTTTAGGAATTTTCATTCAAAGAATGTTCAGTTCATTCTCCTTAACTTCAATCGTTCTCTATAAATTTTAAAGTCAATTTTTTTTCAATTTTGTTAAGAGACTGTAATGTTAAATTGTGGTAAATGTGAATAATTGGAAGAAAAATTATTAGAATAATAAAAATTACCATGCATAAATTGGCCAAATTCTCTTCTTTGAAGAGAACAATTTCCGAATTTGGTTCCTCATAAAGGTTTTGCTCCAAAGGCAAAAAACTGAATTTAACACAATCTAATGCCCCGAAGTGTTTGAAAAAGAAAGGAACAATTGGAAAGTCGAATTCGTTTAATTCAATACGATTCTTGTAATCAGCCTCCAAAGGAGATTTGAATAAGATGTGAATGAATTGTGTACCTTTGGAATTGTATAAATTAAGAAAAATTATATAAAGCATCAATGTTAAATATTCAATTATATAAATTTATATTTGGTCGAATAAAATTATTACTATTGTGTTCTGTGAAGAATCTAGTTGGTACATAATTGATGTACTTTTGCAACTGAGCACTAACTGATTCTTTTAAATTGCGGAATTCCAACGTAGAGGTAAAGTGAGTCAAATTCATACAATTGTCGTAACAAAAACGAATTAGACACTTGGGAATATTAATTAAAGCGAATTAGACCCTCAAGGTTAAATTCTTCAATTTTGGAAATTGCCACCCCTTTCGAAAAAATATCTACTTGAAAATCGAGGATTGAAGAAGGACAAATCCAAATGGGTTAAATTGGACGTTGAGAAATTTCCAGTTGGGCCAGTGAGATTCAAAAGATCAATGTTTCCGTTTAATTCCTTTTGTCCTTTTTTCCACTCAGCGCCGATGCATTTGATCACATAGGAATTCAAACTTTCCCATTTATTTGCAAACCAGAGGAAGAATAAATAATTGTAGAGTGATTCAGAAAATTGTATAGATCTTGCTTCAGTGTACGAAAATTCGGCTAGGATTTACGAGTTCGGCACACCATGGTGAACCATGGTGCACCATGGATTTTCCATGCAATATTAGCTTTAACCATGGTGAAGTAATGTATATTTTCCCATCTCCAG